>CP130735.1:31251900-31296223 GCA_030553155.1 Nippostrongylus brasiliensis | reverse complement strand
GTTATTGTTAAAATCTTATAAAAGATTGTTGATTTTATCATCAACAGAATCTTTTAATTGAATTATTTTGGGTTTTTTTTTTAAAGAAAACCAAGACATTCGTACAATCGACATCCGATCGCATGACAGAAATTGCCTACATTTTCTGGCTTGTAAATCAGATGGCACTTCAATGAGGCGTACTATTCTTCGTTTTCAATGCAATAAAATGTGGATCAGGTTCTGTGGCACACTGATTTCTTGTGGGCCATCTCTAACCTATACGATATCGAGGACGTTTTGAAGGCGTGAAATGTAAAACTCAGAATGAGGCCTCTGAGGAAATCCAGAATGCCAGGGGTCACAGCTGACACATTATGAATGAAGGCGACTCTCAAAAGCATTTTCTCTTCTGCTTATATACATTCTATTCAGTTGGCTAAATTGTCATTGTACGTTGATACACCTACCAGAAGCGCACAGAAAAGCCCCTAATAGCGCATCTGTCAGCCGCTGGATTAAAGGATCGCTAGTTCGGGGCCAAACAAGTCTCAGCAGCACTCATCGCTTTCCACTGGACAACTTCACTCACTCACTCGTTTTGGAAGCAGAAGTGGCTCAGAATATGATGTATCAACTGCCAACTTAAGCCTCATTTTAGGTAGCCAGCCCAGGACTTTTTGCAGTATACCCTCATTCGTTCTTTGTTGTTACTCTTTTCGGCATATGGGGGCATACAGGTAGCCTGCTGCTCTACCGTACATACTGGTTTCGGCGGATAGATTGCAGAGCTGTCCCGCTGGGACTGAAGGCACATTAGAGCCGACGATTATCCACCGCTTTTACTCTAACATAAGCGGTGCGCGTGGTGCAGTGGTATGAGGCGCTACTGACACCCTCATGGTCGATCGATCCTCCCTCGGGCCAACCAAGGCTTCCATCCTTCCGGGTCTGTGAGTTGGTACCAAACTTTTCTGGGAAGGTAAAAACACTAACTTGCTCCAGCGGCTGGCCTCCGCAAGTCATTGTGTAGATCAAACACTCATTCACCAAGCCTTTACGATTCTGAATTGAACACGAATGCTGCGGCGCATCCTTTGGGGAATGAGGAACGCCGACACCTTTATTCTTACATTTCTATCAAAAGCGAATTTTTTAACCACACGGTTTACCTACACGAGGAATTGTCACCGTCTGGCGCAGTGGAAGCAGCTTGCTCAACACTGATTTCACTTGAATATTACAACAAGTTTAAAGGTGGCTTTTACTCACGATTTTCCTCTTATCTGACACCTTTTGTTGTACCTTAGCCTCAGTGGCAGAATAGTAATAGTTCAGTAGGTATATGGGCATTCATTGCAAAGAAAGTGTAAAAGTGTAGGAATAACAACTCTCGAGTACTCTCAATAGAACAATTACATGCTCACCCGGTATTTAAGTTCATGATATGAATTAAAACCTAATATAGTACGAATCAACACCACATAAAATCACAGCCAAGAAAACTAGATGAAAACATGCAGGCACAGCGGCACCAAAAACGATAGACCATTTAACAAAAACCCATACAAACAACAGAAATCTTATTAAGACAGATCGGCTCTGATCTGCAGTTCTTGATCGATTCCTAGGTAACAATCGGACAATATGAAGACGCTGAGATGGCATCGTCCTCTGAAACAGTTCAATTTAGTTATTTATTTATTCCATATTCGTGGAGATACTAATCAAAAAAGAAAACTTGAGAAATAAGGCAGAAAATACAAGAGAATAGCAATGAAAAAACGAAAGACCTACAATTAAACTGCACTCAGCAGTCCAATACCCAATCACAGTGTTCTCACCTTTTGTCCGGAGCCACGAAGTCAATTCGAATGATACGATCGCCCTGTACTGCTGGTACGTGACTGATGGTGATCAACTTATCGGTATCCTTCTCTCCCACAATCACAATCCAACCAGCTGTTTTCTCCTTCGACCATTGCGGTAAAAATGCTTCGGTGTTGAACTGGAAGGAAAAAATGCAGCAATAAACTAAACCTGTCACTGACTGCGCAATCCTCTACTCCTTAAAATTCCTAGGTGTATTGGCCGATAGATGCAATTCCTCCTCAACAACAAGTCTTTACAAGTCTTTAACAGTAACAACTGCTGAAGACAGGTAGTTGACGTCCTTACCCGATTTGGTCCGAGCATATTGAACTGAAATTGCAGCTTGTAACGAGTATTGCGCTCAAGCTGCAACCAGTCGTCGCCAACTCGCATCTCCTTTGCTCCTTTCACCAAAAGAATACCGTCAACCGAGAGAATAGGCCAACGACACAACGCTCGGACAACCTAAAGAATCGTTTATCAAGGGTATGTATTTTAATCACTAGCTAGATAAACAGTCTGGTTTATTTGTATATTTATTTGCGATGATGCAATCGACAGGAAAAAGGACCAGTATTAAAAGGGATTATGGTACTCAAAATTATTGTAAAATAGCACTCAAATCGAAAGGTGACTGGTGAGAATACGCATAAAATAACAGTGAAAGAGCGCAGTCTAATGTTAAAGTTGAGCTATTCTAGGATACTGTTTTTAATAGGTAGCCCAGGCAGACCCAAGATATCCACAGGTGTTCCATATGGTTCTCCTCTTTTCGTAGAATCCATGAGGTTTTCTACCGTAAATTTGAACGAAAAATGTAGGAAATAAGAAAAGTCAAAAATACAAAAATCCAAATCAAAAAGCAAATTGGTGGCTTGATAATGGAGTCAAAGGGCTTATGAATGACCAGCGCACTTTTCAAGAAGGGATTTGTCATCCTGGGTGAATGAAATCTAATACACAATGTTCACCTTACGTCAAAGCAGAAATTGTATGGCTGGTTACCACATGGGTAATGATGTCTCTTCCCGGAAAGCAATGGTATACAGGGTGTCCCAAAAAGATGTATACACTGTTTGAAATGCCATAACTTTGGCGAAAGAGAACCAATCGAAACGACTAATAGCTTGGATGAAAGCTAAGAAAAAAGAAAATTCTTTGGTATGTGTTTGGTGAGGATTGCGCCATATACTCGATCATGGCTTCGGATTTTGTACCTGATTGATAGTGCGTGGGTTATATGCTTGCTCTACTTTGGTCGTAAATAAGTGATATCGCTACTATGAGTTACCTCCGAGGCAGTAAACATATCAACTTGCCGCAGCTTTTGGTTAAGCATGGAACAACATCAATATCGATCAATAATGGTAACCACTGTTTGAGAAGCTAAAACTCTTCCAACAGTGATGCAATCATAAGAAAAGGATTTAGAGGAATGTAAAATGTATGAGCCATGAAGATTGCGCCATGCACCTGTGCGAATCGTCGAATTCTAGACCTGATTGAAAGTGCATGGGTCATATGCTTGCAGGAAATTGGCCATCAATTCGAACAATTGTCGTAACGATCATGGTTAACTGTTCATACTGATTCCTGTCACGTTATTTTCTCAATTCCCTTGTATAAATTGTCGTCTTTCATTTTAATCTCAATTTAGAAAAAAATGTTGTCGTATTGTGCAAGTGCATCTTGAAGCACATGTTATATTTGTTATGTTTTGATGTTTTTATGTTTACTGCATCAAGAGAAACGCGTATTAGCGATATCACCTGTTGGCGACCAAAGTAGAACAGGCATGTTATCCGTGAACTTTCAGTCAGGTCCGGAATTCGACAATTCGCACAGGTGCATGGTGCAATCTTCATGGCTCATACATTTTACATTCCTCTGAAGCCTTTCTTATGATTGCATCACTGTTGGAAGAGTTTTAGCTTCTCAAACAGTGGTTACCATTATTGATCGATATTGATGTTGTTTCATGCTTAACCAAAAGCTGCGGCAAGTCAATATGTTTGTTGCCTCAGGATTAACTCATAGCAGCGATATCACTTGTTTACGACTAAATTAGCGCAAGCATATAACCCATGCACTATCAATCAGATACAAAATCCGAAGCCATGATCGAGTACAAGGCGCAATCCTCATCAAACACATACCAAAGAATTTTCTTTTTTCTTACCTTTCATCCAAGCTATCAGTCGTTTCGATTGGTTCACTTTCGCCAAAGTTATGGCATTTCAAACAGTGTATACATCTTTTTGGGACACCCTGTATTATAGCCATTAGATTCCCAGATTAGTTCAAATTGTTTTTTTTTGTATAAAGCCAACATTATTTGATCCATTGCTCGTCCAAGAAAAGGCATAAAAGACCAGGTTATTGCCAATTTGATTGACAATTTTTTTTTGTTACCACGGTTTACTCTTTTTCCACGTGTCTTGTTATAGGGGAACGGATGCGTTGAAACACATAAAATTCAACAACTGTTGAGGTATTTTCTCTAATAACGGAAACTGCACACCTGCTTTATTTCCGTTTCCTCTAGAGTCGTGTTATCCAAGAACGTCTTCTTGGCTCGCTTCTCCACTGCATCGGTGCCGGGCGCTTTTTCTACGTCGAATCCATTTTGCAGCAGCGGGATCGACGAGCGCTCTCTTTAAAATATTCATGGATCGTGGATGGGAAGTGCAACGTGAGATGAGCGGCTTCGCAAAGAGGAATTTAAGCGTTCGGGAATAGTGCTGATGGTTTTGAGGGAACACCAAGGAATTCAAGTTGTCCAAAGAAATGGCAGCGATCGCTACGATCAATATCATTGTGTGTCACAGTGTTCACATCGCCTGAAGGCAGATATTGTTCGGTAAAGGTGAAATCCTAACGAGGGAGGTTGCTCAGCGTGCTCCGAAGATTCACAACGAGACCCATACTGTTTTGTAGAGCATCGAATGGCGAATACAACGGTATAGTTTGTTTTTGCTAAATGCAAATGGATGGCCCGAAAAAAAAACAAGAAATCTTGACCACTAACTAGTGGCGAGAAACTAGTGGCGAAAGCACTTCTAGGTGTTAACTAACAGCGATCATATCGTGGTGGCTCAGTGGATAGCATGCAGGACTCTCAATCTGATGGTCGGTGGATCGATCCCTTTGCTGTCCTTTTCTTTTGCCTTCCTACGCTAGATACCAATATACGCTCCTTTTGGAATTTTGTCGCAGTTGCGCGATAGAATCGCGTTTGGGAGGAGTATGGCCAACAAAGTACGCACAAACGACAATGTCTTCTAGTACATATGTATGTGACCCATATGTACCGTAACCAACCCATGCCAAATTCAGAAACAAATGTCAGATTCACGATCAGCGTCCCGAATAACCCCCGTAGACAAAGTTGAGGCTAAATCGGTGATCTCTACCCAACTACCCAACTTTGTTACCACAGACCCTAGCAAGCTCACGCCAGACACAATGGGAAAAGTCGATGTCAGATTTGTGAAATGTGGATTTGTCAGCTACCCAAGTGATCTATCTTGATGCAAATTAAAAGAAACTCATCCAAAATAGAGTCTCTGTGTTCTTTAGAGTACAAAAAGTGGAACAATAGGAATAACGATATTCTCGGTAAGTGGACCTTCGTACAACTACCCAACACTAGTAACGCTGATTAGGTCAAAGTCACCGATTTAGCTCAAACTTTGTATACTGGGGTTATTCGGGGTGCTGATCACGAATCTGACATTTGTTTTTGAATTTGGGTCGATTCTGGTGGTATCTCTGGTGTTTGCGATCTAGAAGCCCATTTGCCACAGGTTAGTTTTCAAGGTTTTTTTTGCCTTTTTTGGGTCATCCACTTGCCCATAGCAAAAACAAACCATACCGTTGTAATCGTCATTCGATGTTCTACAAAACAATATGGGTCTTGTTGTGAATCTTCGGAGCACGCTGAGCAACCTCCCTTGTTAGAACTCCTTATTAAGAAGTGGTTAATTATGCGTACATAGAAAGCGTGATGTAATGAGATAAGTGTAACTAGCAGGCTGAATTGAGATTTGGAGCAGCTCGAAGACGATGATCTCCTTAAAAACGGGGTAAGAAGGTTAAAGGTAAAGCCGACGAGAACGGTCGATCGAAAATTTTTGACAGCTGAGGCCATTAGAGGTTGCTTCAGTTTACTACAGCTCCTTATTCTCGACTTTCGCCACCTTTCACTTTGCTGAAGGACCTTCGAACTTTGGAAGACAGAGTGCACCGTGACAAGGTTTGAAAAAAACAGCTCACCCTATCCGTTCCGCGTCATAAATGCTCAGATGGGGCAGGCACAGAAGTGGGTGATCATCGTACCATCGCCCTGAGTGGCACATTTGCTGTAGGATGGTGATTTGTAGTGCAGTGGAAAGCCATCCGTTCAGTTGACAAACATCTCGCATAGCCTTCAATGGGTAAATGAATGACGGTCAAAAGCAGTTGAAGCCGAAAACGGTAGTAAATGTGTGACCTGCAAAATGCGCACACACTGGTCCAGTACACTCCTCAGATCGGTGCGATAGTCAGTCGGAATCTCAGTGCGGGAGAAGTGTGCCTATGAATACCATCGTCGTTCATTCAGTAAATACCGTTGTACTGAGTTGAAACCTTCCAACTGGACTTTTTTTTTATTTAGTTTTTACCATTTTACTTCGATAAACAGAAAATGGATGGGAAAGTTAGGGAAGACCGTTGCACTACCGTGTCGTCTTCCTGCCGCTACTGATTATATATCAATTTTCAATCTATTGCATGCCCGAGGCATGCAAATACAATGGTTAGTATGAAAAAAAGAAGTAAATCGTGAACGCACTCTGAAGTAACAAAACATATAAATTGACAACACAATATCGCTAGATAAAAGTGTTACAAAACAATTAGTCTGTCACAGAATAAGATGTGGAAAGAGAGCAATTGAGAGCAAAAATGAACTACAACACGTTGAACATAATCAGTGAGCTGCTCTATCCAGTCAGGTGTTTCTTGAAAAGAACTCTAAATTGTTGAGAACTGCTAGGATGGTCCATTATTCTGCCTAGTTTGACGAGCTCCAAACTTGCTCTATATGCAAAACGGCCAGAACCTAATGAGGTTTTGGGGCGTTGCAGATTACGTGCAGAACCCCATCCCCGTGTAGAAGAGCTGATAAGTTCAAAAACAATCAGAGCATCTCAGTCCGACCAATCCAAATATAATCTTATAGACCATCGAAAGATCATTCCTTTCCCTCCGCAACTTTAACGACACAATACTGAGCATGCTAGGTAAAGTGTGGATTGGAACGTCCCACATGTAGAACTTCGGTTTTGCCGGCAGACAACGGAAGACGCCATTTCTCGGACCGACTGCCCTCGGCATCAATTGCTATTTGTAACCAGTACAGCACTGTCGTTCAACGTCATCGTGAATCTTGACGCCATCAGCGGATATTTCGCAGGAAACCGTGACTTTCAACTATACTGGCTAACTCAAAGGTGTAAATATAAAATACCCCTGTGGCACACCGCTTGATGCTTTACTATTACTTGAAAAGGAGTCATTAACCTACACCTGAGATGTCCTCTCTTGGAAAGATGCCTGTATCCAACTAACAATAGTAGTAGGACGAACGCTCACTAGCTGAAGTTTTTTCACGAGCAAGGAGTGCGAAATTCTATCAAAATTTTTCAAAATCGAAATAGATGACATCCAGGTTACCCTTGTGATCTAAGATATGAGTCCAGTCATTAAGACACTCCAGCATGTGAGTAACTTTAGATTTTTCAGTCGTGAAGCCATGTTGAGTGATTGGCAGTACTTGCCTGATGGATAAATGATCCTCAATGGCCTTCTCCAGTACTTCTCAAACATTCTACAGAATACTGATGTGATATTGACGGGTCTAACGTTCTTTGGATCTGAGGACGAGGCTCGCTTAGGAACCGGTTAATCGTTGAAGTTAGAAGAGCCTTCCTCCACCTTTTGGGAGCAACTCCGCGTTACATCATGTGAATATCATGAGATCGAAAATGCAAAATCGAAAATCAATAATTAACGCCCTTGATCGAACATATGGGCAGTCCGGTTACCGGCAAACTTACTGGTCGCTCGGGTTTTTTAGAAGGCTGCTATTCCTTATTAATGGAAATTTTGACAAAATTCACTTTTTTCGTTCAATTTCTTTCCTATGTGATTATATGCCTAATTTTTTTTGCATATATGAGGCGCAACCGGACTGCGCCACTAACGCAAAGGAGCAAATTCGATCAATGACGTTAATTATTGATTGAGCTTCAATTTTGCATTTTCGACGCGCGTCGTCTGAACAAGCCCTAACATATGGGGTTACCGCTGACGGCCTGCAATACCTCGAGAGATATTAAAGTGACTCATGGAGAGACGAACACACTTTTATTTTATATAGCGAAGAATACTAACGTTTTATAGAAAGAAAATTAATGTACCAAAGACTCTACCTGGAACAATAGGTGAGCCTTAGTGAAAGACGAGTCCATCACACTTGTCGAGAATCGTATTCGTAACTTCCGTTGAAGCTGCCTGAAAGGAAAAAGAAAATCAACTCTTTAATGCCTCTAGAATTGGTAAACACCAAAAACTTACGTATTAATAACATCCTCATTGTGTCTAACAGGAATCTCGGCATATTCCGGTACGTGCTGGAATAGAAGGCGATAGAATAAAAAGCAAAAACACATCTAGGAATTCGTTACTCTACCAGCAATGTATAGAGACAGACAATGACTCACCGATAGTGTCTTGAGTAGATCCTCAATAGTGTCGGCAGATCCCAGCTGCTCCAACAAAAATTTCATAGTTTCATGTCGAAGGTAGTATATACTAGCTATTCGACCGTACGGAGAACAACGTAAGTCACCGGTCTCCTGAAATTGGAAAATGCCCCGCAATACCGAATTGGAGCCGCCCTAAACATCAGCGGACCTCGTCGATTATCAGACATTTGGAATCGATGAGATCCGCTACGCACTGGTCGACAACTCCAACCATGAACGAGATGAGGCACTTTTCAGACAAGTCCTCTAGGCCGTAGTAACTGAAGAAAATAAATCTTATTATGGATTCAGCTGCAGTAAAGCGGAGAACTGAATGGAGGAAAATATTTTCAGGAAAAGAGAAATGACCACCGATAAACCTTTCCTTAAGAAGCTCCTAAACAAGTTCATCTAATCTGAAGCTTGAGCATAATTCCTTTCAAAGTATCATTCAAGTATTTGGCCCTCAAGAAAACGACAATTGTTCTGACTAATTTTCACTTTTCAGCCGTACCAAGATTATTTTTATTCAGGAGGGAACGTCAGATGCGGACTCAGTGTAAAGCATCCAATTTCAATTACGCTTTGACCACTACTAGTTCTCGATTATTCTTTGCTTTCTAACGACAAGAGATCAACAGTCCGTATGCTACTACACTATTACAAAGTAAAAGAAAATTGGCGAATAAAAGTGCAATTAGTGAAGTCTAGAGTTTTGGAACGGGGCAGGATGCCCGAGAGGTGAAGATCTCATAGTCGGGATAAAAACACTCGAATATTTGAAGTTTTCGACCGAACTTGGACAGCAACGTTTTTTTTTTGAATTTCAAGGTCACCAAGAAAAACCTTTAAACCTATGCAACCATCACTGACGATCTTTTTTACCAATTGCAATCTAGCTTCTCAAAAATCAAGTGTACCGTGCCATTGGAAAGCAAATTTTTCTGACCATTATTGAAGCTGATAAATCGAATAAACACGGTCACGGTGGTCGACATTAACACCTTAAGCTCGGAAGAAATCTCCAGATAAGTCTCTCTCAATAGGCCACGTAACGGATAACTCACTTGGGATTAGCGAACAGTCGTCGATAGAAGTATGTTCCAGCGATGTACTCCATTACATTCTGTTTACTTGAGATAGTTCCAGCATTGATCTCTGCATTCACATGGTTGGCGAGCACGGGAAGGAGACTGAATGTACGGAATTTCCAGACAAAAAGAAACGAAATAACGTAAAGTAAACCAATCAGATTGACATTTTAGAAAGTTTGGGAGCTCAAAAATATGAACTCCCGTCAATGGAGGAGAAAAACCTGCCACCTGCAACTCCCGTCAATGGAGGAGAAAAAGCAACATCTACCTACTGTTATTGAGAGATTATACGACTGTCTAAGACGGTGGTTATAGAATGTGTTATAGATGTGGTTATGGACAGTTACAGAGAGATACATAAGGAATCGAGATTTCAAAATGGACAGTTTAGTAAATACGAGTGTATTTCCGTTCTATAAGACTCTCATGAGACGTCTTTTCCCCGGTAATATAGTGGCGCGGTACAGTTGTAAGAGTCGCTACTGGTACCAGCACGGTAGAGCAATCGATCTCGTCTCGGGCAGACCGATCCTCCCATTTCACCGGAGTCGGGAAAATTGACAAACGACTCGTCTGTAAGGTGAAGATACTGACTCAATATAGCGCTGGACTGAGCGCCTGCGGTTCTGACTGTCAGAGAAGTGCATGGCGCGCTCCTAATGGACTGCTATACCACGTCCTCTTCTTCTTCTTCTTCTTCTTCTTCTTCTTCTTCTTCTTCTTCTTCTTCTTCTTCTTCTTCAGTGTTTGTTCGGCTTTGAGCAGGGTCCGCTTTACCAAATTTTTGACGCCATTCCGCTTTATCTCCGCGTGGTCTGGATGAATTCCTACTACCTTCAGGTGTACTTTGTCGTGTCCAGCTGGCTCTGTTTAAGGCGTCCTCTCGGCATTGTTCCATGCATTATCGAGACCGAGTCTAATCTTGCATGTGCAGTGCAGTGCAGTGTCATTCCTTTCTCGGAGCACATGTCCATACCACCTTGAACGGGACTCGCGAAGCTTTTCGGCAATTGGAGCCACTCCTAACCTCTACCTTATCTAGGCATTCGTCTTACGATCAAGTCGCGGTACGTCTGCCGACCATATCACTTTTACATCTAATGAAGTGGTGCAAAATTATGTGAAAATGTAAGCTGCAAATTGACGAACTTTTGCCGTTTCTCCAAGGACATATAGCTTTCACTGCTCCCCGACAACTCGATAGTAGTTCCAGACTCATCGTGTAGCACAAGCATAACAAGATAGCCGCCAAATAAATCAGGTAAGTTTCCATGACTACGTATAAGGGTCCCTTCAGACTCCACTGCGGCAGTAAACAAAAGCAGGGCAGTAAAAAGGGGGTGCGCGTATTTCCGCAAAAGCTACGCCCTTTTCCAGCCGTCCACCGGACTCGATAACCTGGAAGGGATTATTTTGATAACTTTAACACGTTGACGCCAATGTCGCGCAACGGTGCACGACAGTACAGTATTTAAGCCAAAATGCACCCGATTGTCACGCTTACTGAAAGAGCTTTGCATAAGACCTCTGCCACATTTGGATTGTTTGCCGTTTATCAGTCTGCCTGGAAAGGTTTCTCCAATTATATTACATTGTGAATGTACAAATCAGACAAGGCTTTTTGGGAGGCTCTCAATACTGCATTTGATTGAAAGCAGCGGGAGGTATGTCCATATAAGAAAGTCATCCTTAGAAGGCGAGAGACCCATTCTTTAGATTCCGAGTGTGCTTTGTCGTTTTCAATTATAATATAAAGAGAGACGGAATACAGTGAGAAAATTTCTGCTCCACCGGGAACGGTTCATAGAGGAACCGCTTGTAGAAGGTTTCTTTACGTCTTGCACATAAATGACGGCTACTGCACTGGTGTCGAATTGAGGTCGACCATCATTTGCAACACGTCTTGAAAATAATACGAAAAATAATACGCCCACTGTACAAATCAGACAAGGCTTTTTGGGGGGCTCTCAATACTGCATTTGATTGAAAGCAGCGGGAGGTATGTCCATATAAGAAAGTCATCCTTAGAAGGCGAGAGACCCATTCTTTAGATTCCGAGTGTACAACTTTGTCGTTCGGACTACGAACGGACAACTAACCTTGGAGAACTTCAATTATAATATAAAGAGAGACGGAATACAGAACGAAAGCTGAGAAAATTTCGAACCTGGACTCCACCGGGAACGGTTCATAGAGGAACCGCTTGTAGAAGGTCTTCTTTACGTCTTGCACATAAATGACGGCTACTGCACTGGTGTCGAATTGAGGTCGACCAGCTCGACCCATCATTTGCAACACGTCTTGAAAATAATACGCTGAAAAATAATACGCCCAAGAAAAATTACAAGGCGAAATTGTACCGGTTACTGGATAATCGACGTATTTGCACGTTTTGCCATCAAAATACTCAGTGCCTTTCACGATCACCAAATGTGCCGGCATATTGATGCCCCATGCAAGTGTAGCTGTGGCAATCAACACTTGAATTTTCTTCTGTACGAATAGCTGAAAAGAAAACCAGAATTGTTCAAAGTTACTAACGATAGCGAAGCTCGAACGACATATCAGCCATGGCAAACAATAATTAGGTGACGATACATTAGTTTAACCTATTGACGACCGCGCGCTCCCTGCGTGTCTGGCGCGGTGGACCGCGCGCACATGCAGTGATGAGAGTGCCTCAGCGGCATTATTTGTTTTCAAAATGATCATAAGAATAATTTTTCTGTGTATATTGCTGATTTTGAAACATTCCCAAGTAATCATTAGAAGTAGACGATTTTCAGACCCCTTTTTGATGTTGCTGAAGGGTCGTTCACCTGATGAATATCTTGAAGCATTGATAAAACGGAAAATATAGAATGGGTAGTAACTTTGCCTAAATGGGCACTCCTATCCACAGTGACTCCCAGGAGGGAGGAAGTGTAACCCAAAAGGTGTGTCCCACCGGCGGGACACACGGTCGTCAATGGGTTAAGGGCACGCGTGGTACAGTGGTAAGAGGGGCTACCGACACCCGCACGGTCGAACGATCGTTCTCCGCCCGGATTAATGAAGCCCACCATCCTACCGGGGTAGGATAAACTGTAGCCAGCCCTGTCTGGAAAGGTGAAAACGCTGACTTGGACATCAGCCGGGCCTCAGGTCATTGTGTACGCCAAATACGTAACCTTGCTCTTCGATTCAGTATGGAAGACGAGTTCGGCGACGCGTCCTTAGGAGACTGATCTCCGTCAACACCTCCATTTTTACCTTATATTAATTTAATACGGTTCCATTCAGGATCGCAAAGACATGGCCAACGGGTATTTGGGCAAAGGCATGGCCAACGGGTATTTGGCTTTGTGGTGGCCAACCGCTATACCAATTCAGTGTCTCACCCATGCTACACTGGCTCTACTTTGTCCAACTACGGACGGATGCAAGGCTTCGTCAGCTTGGCGTCACCGATACCCCCACGGTCGAGCCATCGGCTTGCCAGTCAGGTCTCTCAACACTCCACCACACGCGTCCTTTCTTACAAGATATTTACAGCACCAATAGTCATAGCACTTCAGTAAAATATAAAAAGTGTTTCAACGAAAACGACTTCCGGAAAAAAAGCAAAGCAAAAGGCAAAGCAATCTGTACTCCACACTAATATTGGATAAATTCACGAGATTTCCTGTGAACGCAAATCCCAATGGAAGGAAAAATCTACTCGGAAAGAGAAGAATACCTGAGATCAACATATGAACTTCTTCCGATTTTTCAGGAAAAAATGTTAAATTTCTGAAGATCCCATACCTCCTCTACCAGTGCCCTCTCATGCATCGATAATCCAGCGTGATGCATACCAATTCCAAATGGTAATGTGAGCTTGAGATTTTCGTCTTTGACGTGCTCCAACAGCACCTCGAGCTGTAAAAAGGGATTAAAGAATGACTGCATTCATCAGACTCCTGTTTGTTGAATGGACCTCTGCCATGTCGACGTGCAGCCACTGTCTTGGATCGCTCTCGGCGACCAAATGACTTATAAACGCCATCGCTGTGAGGCGAGTTTGTCTTCTCGACGCCACAAACACTAGCACTGGCTTCAACGGCGAATACGTGATGATAGCTGAAAAAGGCGCCAATCGATAACTATTCAGAAGCCTGACCTATGACGTTATACCTTTGAAAGCAGGCTTGTTCATCAGTGCCATCCTGGGACAGTAATGTTGACCAGGGAAGCCTTGGATGTGCACGTCGATCGGCACCGGTCGAACAGACGGTCGGAAGTTGAAAAGACCCTCCTGAAAAGGAGTGTTTTTTGATTTTCCCAAGCTCCTACCATAAAAAGACTGCGGCGATCAGAAAAAGGTGAAAATCGTAAAAGGGAACGTCAAACGGAAACTTTCAAGCAGTCACAACTGGCAATACCATTGTTTTCAATTCATCGCGATTCACCATGACATCGGGAAGAAGAAGAGAATGAATTTTGCAGCAACTAAATCAAAAAGGAAACTTGACAAAACTGACGTCTCTGATTCCGAGCCACTCCGCAACATCCCCAGCATTTGCAAGAGCCGTGGAAAGTCCAAGAAGCCTTGCAGGTGACTTTCGAACGCACGACCGTCGAGTTAGAATTTTTAATCTGCAGATGTGTGAAGATACAATTCGGCTAATATCAAAAAAAGCCATTACTGATCCGGTTTCAGTAATCAAATCATGGTTTTCTTGTTGCAAAGGTTTTCAGTGCAGGTCATACGTGAGCCTGACATAACTGTTAGAAGAGGGAGAAATTCCGGTATAACGACGCTCAGAACTAATCAGTTTCCCATCGTATCAGTTGGACGTTCAGCCCATCTTGCAGCTAAACAACAATTACAAACCTAGCCCTTAGATCACAAATCAACTTATTATATCACAAGATCAGTAAACTACACAATAAGGCAAACCTGGTTATGATTGCTTCCAAAACAGCTCCACGATCGACACCCAACAGATGTATTTCGTCAATGATGATCAGATTTACCTGCCGTACGTACTCGCGCGTAGCCCAACTCCTGTAAAGAAATAAGCGATTGAATGAAGCATGAAAACAGAAAGGTAGAAAGTCACCACCTCGTTATGCCGTCCCATTTCTCCGGGGTTGTGATCAATATTGGTGCCGCATTGAGAACACTGATATCCGGCGTATAATCTCCAGAAACTTCAACTACCCTATAGAAATTGTCTGTTATGAATATTAATGTTCCGATTGCTCTACGCACTGACTTGTAGCCCATCTTCGCCTCGAACTTTGCTCTCCAATCCTCCACACGTTCCCTTACAAGCGCTTTCAGTGGAGCAATGTAAACACACTAAATTCAGATAAATTTAAAAAGTGCAAATTACTAGACCAGTTACACGAAGTAGCACAGAACGGAGCCAAACTGTACCTTCTTGCCTGGATTATTTTGCAACAAACGGAACATGGCCAGCTCAGCACAGAGGGTTTTTCCTGAACCAGTCGGAGCTCCAATTAACGCGCTTTCGTCCGTGTTGTAAAGGCAGTGGAACACCTGGAACGAATATTCTATGTGGTGTAACCATCCACTCAAAATACCGACACCTGCCAAAAGTTCCAGCTCTACCGACTGAACTTCGCCCAAAAATTTAATTATCGAGGAAACTCCGCTCCTAGGGATTTTCTGGAGTGTTGATTATGAATCTGACGTCCGTTTTCCGAATTTCGGCCAAAGAACACCAATATCGCTGACAGGGCTACCAGGGTGTTTCACCTAAAGAGGGAGGTTGCTCAGCGTGCTCCGAAGATTCACAATGAGACCCATACTGTTTTGTAGAGCATCGAATGGCGATTACAACGGTATACTGCTCTGGTATGAACCGATATTCAAAACTTTAAAGACTCCTAGAAAGAGGATGGAATTCTCTATAAGATGATTTACTCACTGTAATTTTTTGCTCCACATTTTATGAACTTTAAGGCCACTAAAGTGGGACCTTCAAAAAACAGCAATATTTTTTCGATGCTGCTCTTGCTCTCACTGTGAACGGTGAAGATGCTTTTTAAGGATTATTTTGAGGAGAATTCCTAGCTCTATCTAACTGCATATTTGGTTTGACAGAATACTCTATTTTGGAACATTTTTGAAGGAAAAACGTCTTCGTTTTTTTCAGGGAGGAAAGCCTCGAGTTTCAATCGTTTTGCCGAATCTCATGCAGCTTCAGAAAGAAGACGATACGCTCTGCAAGATTATGTACAAATCGCTCTCAAAAGCTTCGCTTATCACTGATTTTCAGGCCATCAAAGTGGACTTACTGGCAGTGTCCACGCCGCGCCGCGCGACGAGCGCGACGCAGCAGTTTGTTTTTGCTAAATGCAAATGGATGGCCCGAAAAAAAGCAAGAAATTTTGACCACTAACTAGCAGCGAGAAACTAGTGGCGAGAGCACTGCTATTATAGGTGTTAACTAACAGAGATTGTATCATGGTGGCTCAGTGGGTAGCATGCAGGGCTCTCAACCTGATGGTCGGTGGATCGGTCCCTTTGCTGTGCTTTTGTTTTGCCTTCCTACGCTAGATACCAAAATACTCTCCTTTTGGAATTTTGTCGCAGTTGCGCGATAGAACCACGTTTAGGACGAGTATGGCCTACAGAGTACGCACAAAGATCAGCAATGGAGTCCCACAAGGAGGCGTCCTCTCGCCGGTCTTGTTTAACATCTACTCCTGGGACCTGTCTTCATGCGGAGTGGAAGTCACGGCGTTTGCTGATGACTTCAAAATCTATCGCGTTGCCAACTCCAATGAGGACTGCTTGGCTATTCAGAGTGCAATCAACTCTATGAGTAATTGGGCCCAGCATTGGGGTCTTCCCCTGTCCGAGAACAAGACTAAGGTAATGCATTTGGGCTCAAATAATAGAAGACATACCTATACCATTGGTGGCGAGGTAATTAGCAGAGTGGATGAAGTCAAGGATCTCGGATTCACAATCTCTAACAAGCTTGACTTTGATAGGCATTGCGAGCTTATCTCCCAGCGTGCCATTGCTGTGGTAAATAGAATTTTCAGAGCCCTTTCCACTAAGAACTCGGAGGTCCTCCTCAGAGCGTACAAGACTTACGTTAGACCCATTTTGGAGTATGGTTCTCCGGTGTTCTCTCCGAGGACAGTGTATTCTAGTACCTATGTATGTGACCCATAACTACCGTAACCAACCCAAATCGACCCCAAATTCAGAAACAAATGTCAGGTTCGTGTTCAGCGTCGCGAATGACCCCCGTAGACAAATTTTGGGCTGAATCGGTGATTTCGACCCAATCACCCTACTTTGTTAGAACGGACCTAGCACTCTCACGCCAGACACCATGGGAAATTCCGATGTTAGATTTGTGAGTTGCGGATTTGTCAACAGCCCAAGTGACCAATCTTGGCAAAAATTAAAAGAAACTCATTCAAATTGGCGTCTCTGTGTTGATTAGAGTTCAAAAAGTGGAACAATAAGAATAAAGATATTCTCGGAAAGTGGACCTTCGTACAACTACTCAACACTCGTAAGACTGATTAGGACAAAATCACCGATTTAGCTTAAACTTTGTCTACAGGGATTATTCGGGACATTCGAATCTGACATTTGTTTTTGAATTTGGGTCGATTCTGGTGGTATCTCTGGTGGTTGCGATCTAGAAGCCCGTTTGCCACTGGTTAGTGGTCAACGTTTTTTTGCCTTTTTAGGCCATCCATTTGCATTTAGCAAAAACAAACTATACCGTTGTAATCGTCACTCGATGCTCTACAAAACAATATGGGTCTCGTTGTGAATCTTCGGAGCACGCTGAGCAACCTCCCTTGTATAAGATCTTCGACTTGGTTGAAACCTCACTTAGGGTGGTTATTTTGCATGCCGATATCGACGCTGGCGTTTCGACGCTGTTTTGCGAATTTCAGCCGACGACCACCCATATCGAGACCACTCATATATCAGCCTATTATGGCCCAAATCGGGCGGAACTCGAAAAAACCATCATAATCGTAATGAGCATGCAAAATAACACACCTGGAGGAAGATTGAGACAAGTCTGGGTTTTTGACCTGACCACCCTAATCGACAATATGGCTGTTCCTCAGCCGAAATTTGAAAACGGACATCAGATTTGTGATCAGCACTCCAAGTAATCCCCATTTTCATAGATTCATCGAAAATCAATTTTTCGACCCAAACCCGGTCGGTGAAGTGGGAACTTTCAACAAGTGCCAAAACACCGCCTATTAGGTTGGAAACTAATTTCGTGGACTCTCGCGCGCCTGCCACAAAAGTGGTACTTACCAAATAATGAAAAACGTTACCCAAACGACATATGAACCATCAAAACGAACAGGTAATTTCCCACTCTCAGGTAGCTGTCCCATTCCACTTCCTAAGAAATGCTGAGTTTTTTAGAAGGAATTATTTTCATAGGTGCATTTTGACCTACACCTCATTACTGGATCGTCTTTGCCCCAGAAAATGAAGGAAAAACAAAAATAAGTGTTATTCATAAAGCGCTAGATCTGTACTATAACCTGTATAAGCAAGAGTTTCCCAGCTTACATCTTCGAAATTTTTGAGCGATCCCAACGCAGCGTGATGTCTGCCGGCGTCTTGATAAGTGGTGACATAACTTTCAGAGAGCTGCTCAAACCGGCTACGGGGTAGTTCAACCTTTACACAGTCAGGCTAAAAGCATTAGGGCTCTGGGCATCCGACCCACCCATCTCCGCGATGAGTCAAATCGCAAGGCACCTATTGGTCAGTTTTTCAGGAAAACTAAAATAGTGCAAAACCTTTTCAGTTGAGCTTTTTGAGCGCTTGACTCCTAGTGTCAACATAGGTGTTCCCGAGCTCTGATTTCTTTCGAAGGAATTAATTACGGCCTTCCGAGAGAGCACCGTAGGTCATCCAAAGTGCACTTTTCTTTTCGTTTTACCAAGGTGCTCGAAACAACTTGATATTTTTGAGTACCATCAGTCGTTTCAGGACATCATCCCCAGATTCTGCACACACAAATTGTAACGCTTCAATAGCCTAGTGGCTGAACAGGTACTCATGAAGAACACCCTGGCAAACGCTGGTTATGAATATTTTCATTTTAAGCAAAAAACATTCCCAGCAAACAAAAGTGACAGGGTTCGTGAATGGTATTGAAAACTGTTTGATATGCGCTCTCAAATGGTTGAAAGAGCAATGAAATAGGTGAAAATTCAAGCAAGTTACGTCTGCTAGAAATAATGACTGCAAAACAGTCCACGAAATTAGTTTCCAACCTAATATTAGATACCTGAGTCTGTATGGGATTGAAATATGAGAAGTTGTAGATGGATTCGAATTTTTCATTTCGAAGAGTCTTTACAGGCAACGGATCCAGAGGCAGTAGGTCTGAAAGCGTTTTCCGTTACAAATGAATTGAGCAGAAGTAGTAAGTAGTAGAGTATACATGAAGAAGTCGGAAAATATATTCATAAGAGCATAGAGCGTTAAGCCATGATTCCTGTTCACCTAATTTTTGTTTACAAATTACCGACTTTAAGAAAAGTTGTCATTTTATGGTAGTTTTCAGATGTGGCGGTTTTCAGAGTTCCAACACTACACGTTCGCTGTTTTTTATCGGAGTGTTGTCTCCGGTAGTGCATTTACCCCAACCTCATATATTTTGTGGTTTAAATACGACGCTAATTCTGAAGGCAGCAAAGTTTACATCTGGTTCGACCGATCATTTTTCACTTCAAACAGGAAATGATAGGAGGGAGAAAGGTCTTATTACCTGTATGTGCTTTGTACGACTTGGGTAATATGCAGTTGTGCATCGAAAGGGCCACTACAGTATCGTCAACGAGATAGTAGTCGCTGGCGAGTCGAAGTTGGAACACGTTGGATAGCTGATGGTCCCGGATCGGTATAGTGAAGACTAGATGTTGTGGCTCGCGCAATTTCACCTAGATACTCGAAGTTAGAAAAAAATGAAGTAAGAAAATAAGTCAACAGTAAACGTATAGAAACAGAATTTAATATTAGAAAATTTAATAACACGCAGTAATGATGAAAGATAGGGACCTGCGGCACTAAGTATTATACTAAATAATTTCCCGATCAACGTCAGTTCAGTGGAGTGCCGCAAAGGGGTGCAGTTACGCCTACCCCCTTACTGTTTTACATTGGTTTACTGCCACAGTAGAGTCTGAAAGGGCCCTCATCTTTAGACAAGGGGTAGTAGGAGGGAAGCTGTTGCGGCTAAATAGAAGAGCACAGGTTCTAAGAAGAGCAAAAAACTGGATCTCATATTAGTTGTATTCGTTTCGTACAAAGCGCAAGCACATTTTACGAGCGAGAGATGCCTGGAATAAGTTTTCGCTGAAATGGCTGCTATGAAATAGAACTTGGCTAAAAATCGCCATCAATAGATTCGACCAGATATTCAACAGTAAAAAGCTTTTGCACTTCAAATACGTTTCGATATACTACATAGATCGATCGTGGTGATGACCTCGGTCGAATCAATTAAAATAAAGCGTTGACCAGCGTCTCCTATGGCTTATCAGCCTGGGTGAGAGATCGATCGCTCGATCACTCGTCTGGGAGTAGTTGCTCTAGGGCTTGTTCAGACGACGCGCGTCGAAGATGCAAAATTGAAGCTCAATCAATAATTAACGTCATTGATCGAATTTGCTCCTTTGCGTTAGTGGCGCAGTCCGGTTGCGCCTCATATAGGCAAAAAAATTAGGCATATAATCACATAGGAAAGAAATTGAACGAAAAAAGTGAATTTTGTCAAAATTTCCATTAATAAGGAATAGCAGCCTTCTAAAAAACCCGAGCGACCAGTAAGTTTGCCTATATGAGGCGCAACCGGACTGCGCCACTAATGCAAAAGAGCAAATTCGATCAAGGGCGTTAATTATCGATTGAGCTTCGATTTTGCATTTTCGACGCGCGTCGTCTGAACAAGCCCCTACTAACCACTGCGCCCTCTCAACCAAGCAAGCGTCGGTAAACCAAAAGTTCCCGTTTTTGAGATTCTACCGAGCATCGACATAAGACACAATCAACTTTATCACCTCTTTGTTGGTATGTTTGTTAATTCCTTACCTGCTACTTTCGATTTCTTTTTTTAGGAATTCTCATCTTTCTCTCTATTGATATTTCTGTTATTTTTGATTTCTTGACTTCGCCAGTTCCCACCTTCTTCTTATTGATAACGATTTGCTCTTGGTGAACAATGAGATTCTCGTCGATATTCTCCAGTGTTAACCAGAACGACTGAGCTCCAGTTTTTCCCAGAAGACGATCGTTCCAAACGAATGCAGGAGTGATGGTGGCTGACACTTGCATTATTGTGCTAAAAGGATTGAATGAAAGCAATAAACAATGGGAAACAGAGTAATAGAACAATAGAAAGCTACTATGTAATCGGTCTGAGAGAAGCTTCGACTTCTACTCGCGGCAGCATTCGCATTGCTTGGTACAGTTTTTCTCCGTCGCAGCTGAACATATAACCTGCAAACGTAACGCACAAGAAATGGTCAGGACCCCTTAGGAGATGTAAGTTAGGTAGAGATTACCAAGTTCTTTGGCAGACAGATCCAGCAGCTGTGACTCAGTAAGCTTCCTTCGTTCCACCTTCTCGATGAGATCTATTCGGATAAAGTCGTCAAGCTGTCTAAAGGGAAATAGATTTGTTCGGCAATGAATTACAGTTAACAAGAAAGGAAAAATTGAATCTCGCTAGTTCGAACCTCTTCGTGAGTAAGAGGACATTGAGTAGAACTGAAATAAGTTCCGTATAAAAAAACACTAACCTTAAAGTGCTCTGATTTGGCCAAACCCGCTTCTCAATGCATTTTGATATAGTGAGGAATGCATTTGCAGCTTGTGCCCAGCCCCTTCTCAAAACAATCTCAAAAATCGCACGACAGAGGCGTCCGGCATTCTGTTGAACGTACAGCGATTCTGACGCCAACGAGAAACTACGGACAAATGTGCGCGAGATGTAGCTCTGAAAATGGAATAAAATGACTCAGGACAAGGACGGTATCTCGCTTGAGTTCCAGGGTGGTCCAGCATCACGACTTCACGTATGGGTCCGAAATACGCGGGTTAGAGTCGCACTTGAGCAGGGGTTTTCGCGATGAGCCCACTATCATTAGAACGTCTATCCTGCTACACATGACTATAATCAGCAGAAAAGTGAGGCTATGAAAGTGGCACTCCACAATTCTACAGACATCAGCTTCTACCGCCAGCTAGGGAAAGAAAGATGGTGAAGAAGAGCGTACTGGATACTAGTAAAAATGGCGGAAGTTTCGAGAATAATTTTCAAAAGAATAACATTCAACACTCACGAATGTTTTCTTTATTATGAGTTCACATCTGAGTTCATGCTTACAATAGGTTCTATTTATTACAAATTAGTGACACATTTTACACAACACGCTAGGACCAGCGTGGTGCAGTGATAAGAGGCACTACTGACACCCGCACGGTCGAGGAATCGATCACGGTCCGGGCTAACAAAGCCTTCCATCCTTTCGGGGTAGGGTTGATTGTTACCAGACCTATCTATCTGTCGATCTGGGTAGGTAAAGACACTAAATTGCGGCTGTTCTCCGCACATAATTGAACAGGCGAAATACGCACTAACCATGTCTCAAGGATTTCGAATGGAACACGATTGCGGTGGCGCGCCTTCAAGGGACTGATTAACGCCGACTCATTTATTTTTACATTGTACTTCTTAACCAATACCCTATACATGGCTATCAGAAGAAAGCAAATTTCCAGTTTAAATGCCGAACTATTGACCAAGTTAAAAAATGCGAGAATCTGTCCCATAGTTGAGGAAAAGCAACTTAAACGAGGCGACTCTTTCTGAACGATGGGAGCTCATGAACCGTGTTGGGAGCGGGGGAGATAGGAATGCAGAAACCAAAACAATTGGCGACATTCTAAAGAGAGAAAAATTCCGCACCTGCAGCAGAACATTCACTTTCCCCGCAACACTTGCCAATCCACCACCACGCAGAGGTAGCACACAACCACAACTGATAAGTTCTTCGAGGTCGAGACATTCCTCCTCTCGTATCTGAAAAAAACAGTTTTCAAAATGAAAACTTTTGCGCTCTGTACAGGAGATACAAATTCTCATCAAAAGCCAGAAGAAGCGATCACCTTGAGCTGGCTAAACTCCGTTGCCATCGAAATCAGTGCTATAACCATATCGTCCGGCATGAATGCGCTTAGGGACACAGGAAGGCCTGGAGAAAATCGTGAATAACCATCGACTGCGGATCGACAGTTCATAGGTATAGTAAGCATTACCTGTCTCGTTTAACATTTCAATAGTTTCGTACTTGACATAAAAGTTAGACGCTATCCTTCCAAGATCAGTCGCATGCATGAATGCGTTCCTAAATCATGATTCTGAATGAAAGGATAGAAACAAACAAACAGGCAAGCAAAAATAGCAGGTTAGTGCAGACTTACACACTATCGAAGCGAATCATCTGATTCTGGTCGAGTTTGACGGCGACATCAGTCACCATACGCGTAAGATGGTGACGTAGATCAGGATCCTGAAAACGTATGGTCCTCATAATAGTAAAAAGGAACACCAAAACAATACCACAGGAAATACTGTTGAAAAAGCGAAAGATTACACTGAGAAAGCCCCAACGCAGAAGCCAAAAACGAGCTGGAACCACAATTAGGTAAAAAGTAAAGGTAGAGGGGTACGGCGTTAATCAGTCCTCTGAAGACGCACTGCCCCCTTCGTGGTTCATTCAAATGGAAAAGGCTTGGTGAATACGAATTTAGCCTCTACAATGCCTTGAGAGGCGCAGCCGCTACGCTAAGTCAGTGTATTTGCCTTCGCGCACAAGTCTAGTACCAATTTACCCGAACCCGGAGAGAGGGAAGGTTTGGTTAGCCCGGGCGAGGATCGCTCGTTCGACAGTGCGGGTAGCACCTCGTCCCAATGCACCACATGGGCCCATATGATCGGGTAGTGGGTGTTCAGAAAGAATATTAATGAAGACGAGATTGCGGTAAAGCACAATATGGAGTAAACCACGTGGAGGTTAAATTTCAAAAAAACCAATCAGCCCGGTTGCCACAAACACCCTACAAAATCCCAGAACACCTGCAGTTTCAGAGTGAGCTAAACGTCCATTCGTACTCTGCAGCAAAACAGCGCTGCAAAGGTCAACTACGGAGCAGAGAAGAAAAAGTACATATAGTGCCGCAGATGAACTTTTTCGATTTTTTGGAGCGGTAATGCAATCCTCGCTGGGAACGTTCCTCGGTAGAAATAGCGTCTTTTTTCTGAAAGAAGAGTGAGCCAGAGAGAGGGACTTGATCGCTACATCAGCTGCAAAGCCGCATATTTGCAGCGCTACCTTGCTGCGAAGTATAAATGGGTATCAGGACTTCCTAATCAACAACATAGACCAAATGGGTATGTGATCGGGTTCTGAAATGAATTGTGTAGAAAACGGGACTTCTCGTGTGATTGACGAAAACATGGACGCTCAATTTGTGCTGGTTATAGTTATCCGCCAAATGCTCACTTTTCAGAGCAGGTTTTCTCCCTGAAACCAGCAATTAAAATCACAATCGCGAGATAGAGAAGAGAAGCAAGAACAAATGGAGACGGCATTAGAGAAGGAACCACCCGATTGTCGACAGCAGAAAGTGGAATTCCGTGAAAACAATATCTGCAGCTCACTTTATCCAGAACGGTGTGAGGAAGCCCGTAAGCGATTGGGTTTTGGGTTGCTCTCGTGTAATAATAGGTATAAGTGAGCCATTCCACTGCTTCATCAACGTTTGACACCGTACCTGAAACAACACATGAGCCAATTTTTTGCTGCTTATATGTACGTACTCAGATCCGAACTGCTTACATAGCTACACATTTATTGCATTCTTAGTTTGCCGCATTATGCTTCTTCATCTCTGACTTGATAATAGCTTATAGCGCATTCTTAATCCAATGTTGTACGTGAATCCCAAGTTTGAATACCGTAACAACCAATGGATAATTCAACCAAGATAAAAGTACGGTCAGTGAGGCGCGGCCGCGCTCTCGTTTTTTGGATTAAATTTGTTGCTTTACAATGTGGCAAATTTTTGTTATCCCTTTCATCTACTATTGATAAAGAATTGTGTAAGCATTCCTAATAACTCGATAGAGGGCAAGACTCTTGCAAGCCTTACACAATATATGACACCATTCAGCTGGAACTCCGGTAACCAGGGTAATTTTTCCTATCAATTTTGTCCAAATTTCGGCAGAAGAAGGCAAGGATTCTGACTGATCCCTCGAAATTGTGGCGAAGACCAGTCACATCGTTATTTAGGGTCACTTCACTTATCAGTAACTGTTGAAATCGAGTAGAATTTTGAAAAAACCATAATTCCGTGATTTATTTATTTATTGTGGGTTCCATATGGCACGAAATAAAGTTAAACAAACAACAAATAAGTTAAATTAACACAGCCAAAACATTGATCAGCATCCCAATATCCCAAATCACCACTAAGCCCCTTGGTTTGAGTATAATTGAATAAAAAATATCTAAAACTGAAGCGAAATTACCGATAGGACTTCGAGTAATTCTCCAGGCTGCGATGGATTCTGGATCCTTGGAAATATGACGCCTAATGGCGCTTATCATCACGACCCAGCATCGCTCCCCATTTGTTACAAATAACAATCGAAAACTCACCCAGAGCGATTTCGGCATTCATATTGTCATGAATGCGTTTGAAGAACTGACTTTCAATCGGTGCCTGCCGAATAAGCATACCGAGGTACTTATCCAGTTTGTTCTGTGTTGTTATAATGATTCCTGAAATGTTCACATCTCTGATGAGCTTGAAAAAGTCTGTACACCCTTCTTTTAGCGTAGCATAAATCGGAAGAGAATACTAGAGAACAGAGAACAAGGGTCCACTTTTTGATAAGCAGGATTTTTTCAAAGGCCGTGGCACGTTTGAAAAGTAACTGCTGGAAGTTTTACATGCTACAACAAACAAAGGAATCTACCAACAGAATTTGGTGGCCACCTCGAATGAAAGCTATACTTTTGTGTGCCATGGTTTAAACTTCTTACTTCTGGCACATCACCTCAAACTGGGCCTTTCCGCTTTCGCTACATCCTTCCAATCACCTCCCACAAGTACCTAATTCATGCAGATCTTTCGTGGTTTCTGTCGAACAAACACTTGTTAGGAGATGATAATATTTCCAAATTGAGTTTAGCGACCATTTCCCCCTTTCCGAAATTGAATCACAGTAATTTTTCGACATTCCCTTCTCGGTGCTTTGTTTTCTGGACAACGATCGTGCAGCTCGGTAGGTGAATTTGATTTAACGAAATATCCAACTTTTATCAATGCACCTTCACGCTAACTATTAGGGTGTGCCAGAAGTTTTGAGAAAATTCGAGTACTTCATTTCAAAAAGACGTGGCACGCCAACGTGGCAGGTTGGCATCGTGGGTCAAACGCTATATTAAGTAGGGATTTCAACGCATCTACCTACCAATCAATCAGCACCTTCGGCCATCTCTATTGCTCCCACGGTTGTTGGAAAAATGCCGAGCCGTAACGACTACCGACGCCTCCTCCTTCACTGCCATCGCACAGGACGTGCTGCAACCAAGGCTCGAAACGAGTTGATGCGTTCGATGGGCGATAATGTCCGCTCTCTTGCTACCTGCTACAGGTGGTACCAACGCTTCCATCAAGACGATTTTTCGCTGAAAGAACTCCCCCGCTCTGGTCGACCACTGTCTTCGAATTCCAACGCTGTTCTAGCGTGCGTGCAGAACAATCCGGATCAGAGCCTGAGAGATATGAAGAAGGCGACCCGTACTACTAGCTCAACTGTCCGCAGAATTCTTGTTCGAAAAGGATACCGAGCTAAGCGGCCTGGAACTATCACGCGATCTCTGGTAGTGGTGCAGCGTCGAAAGAGAGTGGAGACTTGCCAGAAGCTCCTTCAGCGGGAGAGAACGACTGCCTGGATCGCTTCCGTTGTCGCTCAGGATGAGAAATGGATCTCATACGACAATCCTGAAAGAAAACTGCAGTGGCTTCCAGTAAACCAGAAGCCAAAACCAGTCCCGAAGCGGCGTGAACACTGCAAAAAGGAGCTGCTCTCATTTTTCTTCACTTCAGATGGTTGTATTCATTACGACATCTTGAGTGAGGGAGAAACTATGACCTCTGAGGTGTTCTGTAGCCAACTCCGGGAGATGGTATCGAAAGCACCTCGTTCCTTGCTGCACCGTGGAAAAATCCATCTCATCATGGACAATGCAAGACCTCACTATGCCAATAAGGAGTACAATTTCAAGAAACAGTATCGTTATTAGAAGAAATTAGGAAGATATATCCTGTTTCACCTCTAAGCCCTATACAGGATATATTAGAAGGAGAAGAGGTTATGAGGAAGATGGTATGAAGTAGAATGAATATACATATGTAAGAAGAACTTATACTCCCGGAGGATCGTCAGTAGGGCAGGGAGTACAAGTGTGAGCACTATGTCCAGTGCCCCCTTTATATACCTAAAGAAGGTCAAAAGGAGGATACCGAGAGATAGGTCAGTATCATGTTGTGACCGGGAGAGAGATCAAAGAAGGTGTGATTATATCATATTTATTATGTCCTTGATTGTTTTATGGATATTTTTATCACAGAAAAATTCGTAATATTTATATGTGATAAACTCATTTTTAATGAGACATGTAGAGAGAGCTTTAAATATAATCTGGTTACTATAATTAACCGATTTTAAATTGGTTACTAATGATTTTAGATTGCTGAGAAAGTCAGAAAAATTGCTGCATTTTTTAGCTATTCTTAATATTTCCCCATATATTGTAGCAATTTTGACAGAATCTTTAATATGTGTGTCTGCATGTACAAATCTAATGACTTTAAAACTAAAATAATCAGTTTTATTGTATAACTTAGTGATTAATTGATCATTATATATAGTGATAGCAAGATCCAAAAAGTTGGTGTTATAACAATTATTATGTGTTTTTTCTATCTTTAATAGATTGCTATATGTATTATTTAGTAAATTGTCAATGAAATCTTCATTTTGATTATGTATAATTAAGATATCATCCATATATCTAAACGGTTTAATTAATAAGTTGTATTTTTTTATATTAATGGAAGATTGAAATTCCATAAGAGAAAGCGTAAGATCAGCTATGATAGGACTAGCATTGCCACCTTGTGGTACACCTTGTATTTGTTTAAAAATTTGTATACCAAATTTGCAATAACTGTTGTTGAGTAAAAGTTCCAACATGTATATTAAATCATATATACTATAATATCTGTAGTATGGCTTATCCGAAATGTCATTGGAATAGAAGCATTTTTTATAACTTGCTACTAAGTATTTTTTATTTGAATTACGAAAGCAAATTTTTAGTATCTCAATAATATTATGCATTATAACATTATGAGGTATATTGGTGAACATGTTCGAGAAGTCGGCGGAATATAGTTTTAGATTGTCAGAATGTATAGAAGTAAGGTTATTAGTTATATCTGTAGAGTTGATAGACCAATAGCTATTAATAGTATTCATATTATTACTAGTCGTCTTAGCGTAATTCTTAAAGTGATTTCTTATATGCTCTAGTAATTTGGAAAGTTCTAATGCTAGGTTTTTAATACTACTGTTATAAGCTCCAGTGATAAATCTAAATTTAGTAGGGTTTTTATGTAATTTTGGAACACAATATAGTAAAGGTATTTTGGATACTTCAAGTTTTTCTTCGTAAAGTTTGAGATTTTTATGGATATTTCTATGTCTATTTAAGATGCAGTCCTCACTTTCATAAGTAATCTTATATACGGAATTAAATTCGCTATTAGAACCAATTTCTTTGATTATGGATTGTATATAAAATTGCTTACAAATTATACCATAATTAGAGGACGCTTTATCTAATGGAGTTATAACAAAATCTTCTTGTATTCTGTTTAATTCTTCTCTAACTTTGATTGGTAGCGGTTTATTCTTTACACGATTCTTGAGCAGTTTATTTTTGACTTTAGACCATATTTTATCGTATAAATTGACTATTTTTTGGAAATTAACTCTATTTAGTTTATATCGGTTTTTAATTTTGTTGCAAGCCTCTTTAAATAAGGATTGCCATATTTCTTCCACGTTATCAATATTCGTAGGTTTGCAACGGAATTTTGTACCTTTGATAAGCAGGTCGTGAATGGTACAATGTTTGAAAATGTTTAAATCCCCAGTAACAATATGATTGTGAAAACTATCTACATAATTTTTATATTTTGGACATGGGCAAGAGATCTTGTCTGTATCTAAATGTTTAAAATTTGATATGAACTTGTTATAATTAAATATGCTTCTACTGATCGGATTAGAGTATTGATAAATGACTCTAAAGGGTTTAAATTCTATGTTGCAGTTATTTTTAATTAGTTTAATGATGTTATGATTGTTTAGCATTTTATTAGGATTGATAAGGTCAATTATTTTATCATAATATGGGAATTTTATATTAACGTAACTTTGTATATTTTCGTTTTTTTGTATTTTAGTGTTGTTGAAGTGGAAACAGCATAATGAACTTAGCAGTAGTATTTTATGTTCTTTGGTATTAACTATGGTATTAATGTCGTTTATCGTAATTTTTATCAATATTCTTATAAAGGTTTTATTTTGGTTTTTGAGGTATTTGTATAATTCATAGTAGTTATTATGATCAAGGGAGTTCATGTAATTACGTACTTGTTCTATGATTTGTTCATTACTAAGAGATGCCTTGGATTTTTTTCTTTTTTAAACCTCTATTATTTCGCATTTTAGTAATGTTAAGAGCATAATATGGGTGATTACTTTTATGTAGAAGGGGATTGTTTATGTCGGTAATGTTTCCATATCCTTTAATATTGTCATTGAAGCCATAAGGGTATGCAGTGACCAATAATTTGATCCAGAATAACTCTTTATCTCTTAAGGTAGTGTGGTCTTGATTTTCTGGAAGGTTATCGAGTATAGTAACAGTGAAGCTCTTACAATCGCTGTTAATGAAATGTTGGTAAAGTACCTTGTCATTGTTATGTTTTTTGATATTATATATATGTTCTTTAATCCTAGTTTTAAGTTTTCTAGTTGTTAAACCAACATATACAACCAAGGCTCGAAACGAGTTGATGCGTTCGATGGGCGATAATGTCCGCTCTCTTGCTACCTGCTACAGGTGGTACCAACGCTTCCATCAAGACGATTTTTCGCTGAAAGAACTCCCCCGCTCTGGTCGACCACTGTCTTCGAATTCCAACGCTGTTCTAGCGTGCGTGCAGAACAATCCGGATCAGAGCCTGAGAGATATGAAGAAGGCGACCCGTACTACTAGCTCAACTGTCCGCAGAATTCTTGTTCGAAAAGGATACCGAGCTAAGCGGCCTGGAACTATCACGCGATCTCTGGTAGTGGTGCAGCGTCGAAAGAGAGTGGAGACTTGCCAGAAGCTCCTTCAGCGGGAGAGAACGACTGCCTGGATCGCTTCCGTTGTCGCTCAGGATGAGAAATGGATCTCATACGACAATCCTGAAAGAAAACTGCAGTGGCTTCCAGTAAACCAGAAGCCAAAACCAGTCCCGAAGCGGCGTGAACACTGCAAAAAGGAGCTGCTCTCATTTTTCTTCACTTCAGATGGTTGTATTCATTACGACATCTTGAGTGAGGGAGAAACTATGACCTCTGAGGTGTTCTGTAGCCAACTCCGGGAGATGGTATCGAAAGCACCTCGTTCCTTGCTGCACCGTGGAAAAATCCATCTCATCATGGACAATGCAAGACCTCACTATGCCAAGGCGACACGGGACGAGCTTGAGCGACTAGGCATAGAATGGCTACCCCACCCAGCCTACTCACCCGACCTTAGTCCTTGCGACTACCATGCGTTCAGGAGCCTCCAAGCCTTCTGCGCAGGGAAAACCTTCGATTGTCGCAACGATGTCAAGCGCGCAGTGGACCAATGGATCTCGTCACGATCCTCCTCGTTCTGGATGGATGGGATCGCTGCCTTGCCTGTTCGTTGGAGAAAGGTCGTGGCTACAGATGCCAACAACTACGAATAGATGTACGTCGTTTTCTTTGTTGTTATTTGTTCTTGAATGAAACTGTCGAATTTTCTCAAAACTTTTGGCACACCCTAATACTTTGTATAGCAGAAGAGTGTGGAGTTCTGGCGATGTTAGGTTTCTCGCAAAAATCACAACTCATGCAGTATTCGAACCCACGCCTCACGAGATGATCACGTTGATACCTCGATGCATTTTTTCAGGCTCATACTGTTGTCATGGATAGGTGCTAGAAACAAAAGCTGTTCGGCCTAAGTAAGGTTTTAAAGAAGCTCAGATGACCGATCCACTTAGGGAAGGGAGCGTCCGTTTCGGCTGTGTAGCGATCTAGTACACAAGCATCCGGTCAGGACCAAGATGCAGTTTCGAATGCCGCCTGTGACGTGACTTTTGCAATAAGTCTAACATCGTCAGACGCAATACTCATCTACTATCGTTAACCTCGTTAAGTTCTGCTTCGAAGAAAACGCACCGTGTCCCTCATTCTCGAACTGAGGTCGTCCAGCTCGACCGAAAATCTGTTGCACGTCAAGCACTCCGAGATCCGCGAACTGACCCTTCTCGGCGTCGAAAACTTCGGTGCCCTAAATCTGCTCAAATGAAAAGCAAATACCGACATTTGTTCTGCAGCAATATCAACTTACACGTATAACTACTGCATGTGCAGGCAGATTGACTCCCCACGCGAGGGTAGCGGTACAGAAAAGAACCTTGAAATAGGATCTAAAGAGCACAAAGAACGGAAATTACAACAACGTAGAGACCCGAACAGGAGTTTTAGCTTCAAATGCTGAATTCGATAGAACAAACCATAATGTGCCCTTGATGGAACACTTTTTCCATCAAAAGGCGATCGTGTCGAACGAGACCGGCGTGGTGAACACCAAAGCCAAAACGGAAGAACTCGAACAGTTTACTGTTCCGTGATGCTTGCACCTGCAACGTTAATGTTCAAACATGGCTTTTATCACAGTCACCAATATCAACGTATCTTTTCTCCAAACCTACCGATTTCTCTGCCATAACGTAGCCTCTCGTGCTTTTAGTCGGTGGAACGAATAGCTCGAGGTGTCCCTAGAGTTCAGTTGAAGAACAAATTGCATAGAATTTTAGTTTTCATTTTACAATAGCGAATTAACTGAATATTGTAAACGACAAGCAAACGTACTAGCTGAGCGGCTCTCTCGCGGAATGCCTGCGCAAGCGCTGCTGTGGCGTTACGAGCGTGTACGAATACCTAAGCGGAGAAAAATTTGGCCTCAATGTAACAGAGGAATGAAACGTCTGAAAAAGAAACTCACCAAAACTTGATGACCCTTCTTCACATAAGATAGGACCTCATCATAACACACTTCATTCATTGTCTCTTGGGTGTCACGTATTCCACCAAGTTTTTTGATACCAATAAACCTAAAAATGGTGCTGTCTCAGAAGAAACGACTGTCAAACGTTGAGAACGTTTTAGAAACTTCAACGTTCCCTGGTAATATCTGACGGACTGTGGAATTCTCTTTCTGTTTTGTTTGTCTATTAGTCAGGTGACAAAACCAGGGAAAAAAGATCAGATGTGGTATCCAAGAACATCTCGGAGGTCAACTTTTCCAGTTATGATCTTTTGGATTCCTATTGTCGCGAAAAACTCCTCTCATTTGTCCCCACTTCGAACTTCCAGACACATCCCCTTATTAGACTTAGAAATGAACACTGACATGAGCGACGTACCGCAATCATCGTAATCAACGTACTTTGAAAAATTTAACAATTAAAAAAATTCCTGCGAAAATTCATGACATTATAGCACCTTTATCCATGTGTAATTATTTCCCTTCATCGGCCTGTTTAAACATACATTGAAGCCAGTGAGAACTGACTAGGGCTCAAAATCACAAATGACCCACCCCGCCATAAAATTCATACATTTATACTCCGAATGGAGCGCGAATTGATTTTGATCAATCATCGCTTATTCAGGGTTTCCAGTTAATTACACCTACTATCGCAGAGGTGTGATTGACTCCGCGTAAACCCTGAACAGACCTCACCGTGATAAACCACGGTTTACTCATCAGTCGAGTAATATTTCTGCGTTTCTAGCTGATATGCCATTCATGAATATCATTAAACAACGACACCGTGAATCTCGAGTAAAAACTAGAATAAAACGAAGTGTTGGTAATTTCAATCAATATTTCTGCGTTTCCAGCGGATATGCCATTCATACATCTAAATCCAGGTATTGTAAAAGCCAGGCTATGCAATGCTGTGCCGCAAACTGTGATTTAACCTGTGATTCCAACGATAAAAGCGTTCAGCTACGGTATTGCTCCGCTGCTTAGTATGGACGGGTCTTGGGAATAACACGACAAAACGGATCAAACCACACTTTTGCGTAAGAGGCACCGGTCGAAATCGTCCATCGAAGAAGAAAAGTCCTTTATAGGGATTCACCCGCAAGAATCGTGCCACGTCCACATAGTTGGGTAGAGTTGCTGACAAGCCAACGATCCGAATTCCTGTCTGGGACATCTCCACCTGAAGGATTGAAATTCTTTGGCATACAGCATTTCAGATCAGCGGGAGATCAGCTAATCAAAATAAGTGGAGAATAGTCTAAGCGAAATCCATCCGTGAGGGATGATCGGAAGGAAATCAACATCAACTCTCATCTCATCAAAAAGGTGTCAATGCATCATTTCAAACTCCTCCGTAGTTCGCACCGAATTACCAATCCTGGTCTGGATAACAAACCTGTCTAAGCGTTCTCGCCACAATTGTTTCAATAACAGGACCTCGGTCGTCATGCAGCAAGTGCACCTATAAACAAATATATGTAAATGCTATTTAACATCACGCTGAGGGATCAAATAGGTTTAGGCTAGTCTCGTTTCACAATACACATCCACAAAGACCGAATCTACGAACCTCGTCAATGATAAGCAGTCTGACAAGAGACGTAAGAGAGTTGTCACTTGTTCCTTTCCGTGTTACGACATCCCATTTTTCCGGTGTCAATACAAGCATCTGAAATATAATATAGAAACTTCCTCAAAAAACAGAAACATCAATAGAATTCCATTTGTAGGGACAACACAAGAAAAACACAAAAAAGTGTTGCCTGCAGCATCAATCATCGAAAGTTACGGTTCATTTATAATTAACAACGCAGAAAGGGTTGAGTTTGAAAAAGAGAACAAAAGGGGCAAAATAGCAGTAAGACCTTTGATTTAGATTTTAGGCGTTCAACAGCTTGAGTATTATATTTAGCAAAACTTCAATTACGAAACCAGTTCTTTCGAAATTAGTTCGAGAAATTAATTATTCCAACTCATAGTAGAAAGAAATTGGTGCCCAGCTCCGAGGAAATCGGGTTTCAGGCTCACCTACGGCACAGTTTTGCTGTCGACTACGAAAGGGCCGTTAGATTATATAATGCTGCATAGCACGATGCATATTTAGTTATGAAGGCGCGGATTGGCTGATCGGTTGATCTGTGACTTCAAAGCCTTTGAACGCCTATCTTTGATATGACATTTTTCGCATTTTCGAAAAAAATCAAGCAGAAAACACCTGGTGTACATCTTACACTCATGCAGAGAACCATACTACCAACCTGGGTTTCGGATATTTCCTTCTTGGATAACGTCGTGTCTCCAGTTAACTCTCGTACTTGCAGACCCAAGGGGGCTAGGCGCTTGCCGAAGCTGTCGGTCATCTCAGTCGCCAGGGCTTTCATCGGAGCGATGTAGATTATCTGGAATACACCTGGAATTGAGGCCATCCGACTTGAAAAAGTGGCTGATTCGATTCATCATATGCCAAACCTAAACAAAAAACACGTCGGTTTCGAGAGCAAATTTACCTTGAAGTCATCCTTGGCAATATCACCATTTAGCATTCTATGCTCATGGATCGTGTTCAGAATACACAACATAGCAATGTTGGTTTTGCCTGAATAAAACACTTTTGAAGAGGGTAAACCCATGAAGGTATGCTGTAGGGTCAGTATACTATGACATCTTTGTAACACTATAAATATGGTCTGAATGTGAGTCAAATAAAGAAATATGTACCAGCTCCTGTTGGCGCACAGATCAACAGGTTCTCCTTGGTTTTGTAGGCCTGTTCAAACACAATGGATTGAATAACATTCAATTTCTCGTAACCTTTGAATCCAAGCTGGCCGAGCTAAAATAGGATTTTTTACGAGACGGAAATAAGAAAAAACGAAAACGTGGCAAAGTTTCACCGACGTCATCCATATCTTTGACGAACACATGATGTACGTCGCCGACTGACCCCCGATTCATCGGTGGGACCTCGACTTCTTCGTGAGTACGGAAGCTCTCACGAGTGGACCCTTCTGGTAGCGCATACTGCAGAGGAAATGATTTTGCAAGCACAGGTATAAATCGGCTAGATTAGAACCCACCTTCATCCCATTTATAGTGATCATGGCTGATCCGCTCTCAGCACATACGTCAAACACAAAAGGGTAAGATTCTCGAGGTTTGTTAGCACCCTTGATGGTTGGGTTCCATTTCAGCTGGTCCAATTCGAGTTGTCTGAAAAACCATGCGACCTTGAGGGATTGCAGTATGGCCCTACCGCTTCCCAGAAGCGAAAACGTTATGCTACTTTGGGTGTGAAATTCAAGACCTGAAACAGTACTGGGCCCAGATTCATGATAGACATACCTAAAACAAACCTCGAAATATACTACAATATGCGTATAAGCTATGATTCATTAATGCGCACGGAAGGGTTTACTCAGGGTTCACTCGGAGGTATAGAAGCCGTTACTTTTGCGAGGCTTCAGAATTCTCGCTGCGCCAGTGGAGGGAATTATACCGCGTATGACCCCGTGAGCGTTGATAAATCAGGCCATTCGGATTATTCGGGGTACATTTCACGGTGCATTTGAGGTACATCGTTCATAAATCCGAGCCCCATTTTTTTTACGTTCCTGGTTAGGTAGCGTATAATAGGTTGATACTACAGTGATTAAGGAAAAATAAAAGCGTCATGAAGTCATACGTAGTTCTCTCGACACCAATAAGATTCGTTTGGAACAAAAACGGGGTACCCCGGGAGATCGGTTCTTAACCACAACACCAACCTACCGTATTCGCAAGATTTCACGTTGAGCGAGCTCTAGCTCCAGCTTCTCTTCATCTCCAAAAGCATGATAGATTCTGGAAATGAACTCTATATTAACAGCCCGACAGAGCACTTTCTCCGGCAGCATTCGTGTTATTGGGCTAACCTATTCAATTCCTTTTTGGCTCGCTTCTGCTCTTTTCGAATTTCCCGTCGCATTTCAGCTTCAGCTTTTGTTTGCACAACAACCTGTTGGCAGTATATGGATCCATCGGCGCGACGAGGTGCTGCCTAGAACAAATTCCATCGCAAGGTGTTGCAGTAAGAACGCACCTTCATAAAACGTTATATCATAGAACGCAACCAAAATGCACTTCACACTTGATCTTGGTGAAAATCATAGTAAAAATTTTCAATGCTTTCCAAAAACTGAGCCACCCCAAAATCACCAGAAATTCCACGGTCCATCCTACGCCTAAACGTGTAGCTACCAAAATGCCAAACGTACACTGAGTTTCGGGCAAGTATTCCACTGCTGGGCTACGTACAGAGGTGAATAGAAGGTGATTAGGTAACCCTTACAATCGGTTTCTTTCATAATTTTAGTAACTGGATTGATTGGATACTTGTTTCAAATGATACAATGTCCCCACTCCCATTCTCACAAAAAACGCGGAGTTCGAGATGGCCTTAAAGTGCCAAAATATCGAAATTCGAAAAGTAAATCAGAAAGTTAAGCACGAGGATGAAAATTCCAAATCGAAATGATCGAAGGAAGACGAAAGCTGGGTTACATTCAAGGCCATAATTGGCAGGCACACGGAGAACCACTCTGAAATCCATCCATGCGTGATGTGATAATGCAAAAAATTGAGGGTGATAAGGATAATGAGAATGAAGTCTAGCCTATGAGAAACTCGGCTGGTCAGCATCATTTCTACTCAATGACGGTGATAGGAGGCCGCCTACTTGTTTTATTCTCGATATGCACACTTTCTAGTACAGCAAATCTGCACTGTGACAACAATCTGTTCTGCAGCAAGACACCTCAGTGAGTTGAACATTTTTCGTTGCAGGAGTGGGTGAGAAATTATTCAAATTGTGTTCAGTCGTGGTTGGCTGGCTAGACGCCGGGCGGCCTTGCGTTTGCTGGATTTCCACAAACTTACACAAGGAGAAGGATACATCTCCATGTAAGTTCTTCAGTTTGCTTTCCATGCCATACCATATTTCTACGATTCTGAATGGAACACGAATGCGACGGCACGCCCTTAGAGGATTGATCCACGCAGACCGCTTTACCGACTACGTTTACGAACATCAACGCATTCAATTAACTGGAGAGCTGACTCACACCTACACTCGCTACAGCACTCCCATTCGAAACCACAATAATGTACAGATTGCTGCATGCTTAAGGCAAAGGTAAAGGTTTCGGCATTGACTAGTCCCCTAAGGACGCGCCGCCGCAATAATGTTCAATTCAGAAGGCATGGTGAGTGTGCGTGTGGCCAGTACAATGACTTGCCGAGGCCAGTCGCTGGGCCAATTCAGTGTTTTTACCTTCCCAGACAGGTCTAGCACCAATCTACCGAACCCCGGAAGGATGGAAGGCTTGGTTAGGCCGGGCCGGAATCGATCGCTCGACCATACAGATGTCAGTAGCGCCTCTTACCGCTGCACCACAAGGGCCCTGTATGCTAAGGAGCCAAGAAAACTAAGGGCATATGGCTAATTATTGGTTTAAAAGCTCGATCATTTTAGAAATTCCACGTTCTTCGCAACATACGAACAGAAGGAAAATCTTTGTGGCGACGAGCTGTACACAGGATTTCTGTTAGAAAAGGATGCACCGCAGTGGAACGTTAGTTGCCTATGGACGGGTTCGTACTGCTGCTATATAGTATGACTCAAAGGTTGCAGTTCTGGTCAATCCGCGTCGTTTCAGGCACAAGTTTGGGAGTGACATGCGCGCCTGTTCCTCCAGAATACGACAATCTGCCTTTTGCTTTTTTACCTCCATATGAGTGGCAAAAGCGCATAAAGGTATAACACGGAACAAAATCCAGCGTCAACATTCGGCTGCTGAGGCAAATGGAAGGGTGGCAGATCGAATAAAAATCACCATTTCAGGATTTTCGGATCAAAATAGGCTGCTCGCGAGAAAAGATTAACCAAACCGGAGAAGTTAGTTCACCAAGACATAACTGCATTATCTTAAGCATATGAGAAATATCGTGAAAATAGGACAGCCTTACCATTGAGCAAGAACAATGGTATTGTTCGACTCAAACTATTACGTACTGAAAAACTGAATAATCGCAGATTCTTTTCTTCGCGCGTCGCCGCATTATGGTTCCACTCAAATCGTAGAGGTATGGTGAATGCGTATTTGGCCTATACAATGACTTGCGATGGGAAGCCGTTTTATCAAATCCGCGTCTTTACCTTCCCAGACTATATCCTGGTACCAATTCACCCAATCCCGGAGAGCGACAGACTTGGTTAACTCAGAAGTGCATCGACTGCTCGACCGTGCGGATGTTAGCAGCCCCTCTTGCCACTATACCACGCGCCCTTTTTGAATATAGGGTGTCCGCTGGTCCTTATGATGTGTGCAATAGGATGATACGTAGAGGGATATAACAGGGTTCCGATGTTCGATTGAAGCCAAATCACGCGATCCACGAAAATGATAGCCTTTCGCTGAAGCAAGAGCGCACGCTCACGCACCGAATGCATTCAAATACTATTATAGAACACCAACTAGGGAAAGTCTTTTATCTTCTTCGAACATGAATGATGTGCAGTACTGAAATCGACCCTTTCGACCAAGAACGTACGTTCTAGCAGTGCTTGTCTAAAACCATGAAGAATGAAAACGTCCAAAAGTTACGTCTGAGCAATTGCCTCTCGCTGCTTTTAAGCTAGCGTGTGGAAGAGCTTCAGCACACAATGATTACCTTTTTAATTCGACTCTTAAAAAGTCGGAAAGAAACGTTCTCAATGACAGTTCTCAATGACACCTAGAACAGATGAAATGAAAGAGATTTCAGATCGCGGAACTGTTCATCTGCAATGAAAGATGCATTCAAGGTGGAATCGGTTACATTCCAAGTCTCATTATGCTTTTATCATTTTCAATAGCATTCATCAAAAACTGCTTGATGTAATTGAACGAAGCACTATAATAAATACTAAGCAATTTTTGATGCAGGGAAGACTTTGTGGAATAGACTGGATAGACATGAGGTTACAATAGATTACAAGAGCTATACACTTTGAAGATCTTCATACACAGCTGTCTTCCGCAAGAATGGTAAAACTCAGCTGAGAGTTTCACTTGTTTCCGCAATTTTAGTACATCTTCCACACAATTATTCCATCTCTGGTGTTTAAAAGCTACTATTTCTTCAGCCGTGAACTTGTTCATAAATATATCTGAGATGACTTCTATCTTCGAAAGTGTGCAGTACAATAAGTCGGATGACACATCACATACCTAATGATTGAAAAAAACGAAACGGGCAATCACGATTAACAGGTTGAACATCTTGTGTCACCGCAGTCCCTGGAGCTCAGAGCAACTCAGTCATTTCATTTTTACAATCAATATAAATTGCCTCGAAATAAAATTAACTATACACTATTGACTTCATCCAGTAACCCCGAAAAAAAAAACAAAATAGAGAAGGTTCATGAACTGTGCTTTCTACAACGTGGCACTGAAATATGAGCCACCTGGCCATTTAATAACGCCAAAATAGAACGGCGAAAAGCTACACCAGATACCTAGAACCTAGTCTGATCACGATTTTCTTATGCGGGCACGATTATGTTGGGCTGACAGTGGTGTGCTGAGACCTGTTATCGCGTTGCTTGGATAAGCAATTCTAATCTCAGCAAACTTCGACAGGTCCAGAATATAATGTATCGTGATGTGCTATTCAGATGTTTTGGAGCGCTGGCGTTTCTCACCGTTATACTTGAAATGTGGATGTCGGAAACGATTAAAACGAGAATATACTCAGCTGGTGCGAAAATAAAGCAATTAGGCTCTCAAAATATATGAGAAGGCTAAATCAAGATGACTCCCATTGAACGATCAATTATCTCCTTATAGATCTCAGAGAACGAAGCGCTACGAAAATAAATCAGGCGAGCTAATAACAAGTATCAGACATTTCAAAATCAACTGAGAGACGTGTCAGCGGTGTTACGTTGAAAATACCCGGCGTCTAACATTTCTACCCCACTTGGAACACAACATCATACAGACAAAACTCTCATATGACTCAGTGCAGAGGCAAGATTCGATTGCAAATAATATTTGCAATACCACAGAAACGTTAGTGGCGGTTGAGATAATTCAAAGAGAATTATTCAAGAAGACGATTTATAGTTACTGTGAGAAACCGCGTGGCACGACCGAAAGAGTCACCCAAGCATTGCAAAACCGAAGACTAGGAAAGGATCCGAACCCTGAACTATCCAACAATCTCACCCGTTATGGGTAATATAATAGGTCGGGAAGTGAAGAAAGACGTTATATTATCGTTATGCACAAAAGTAATTTAAAAAAAGAGATTCTGGGGAAAGTGGGTGAAACAGAATATAAGAACGTAAGACCCGAAGAATAAAAATAACAAAAAAGGAAAACAACAACGAATGAACAAAAAAGAAAATTTTTATAGTATCCTGAAGCATAAACTAAGAAGCCTAGAAACACATACCTCACGCGCGAATTTGGATAGTGCTGTAACCTCACTCCGGACTCCATTGATTTCCCTCAATAGTTGGTCTCGAGATTCGAGTACCTGTCCAACCATTTCGAAGTGATCGAAGCCAAGGAGGTCGATAAGCTTCAACCAGATTCATTAAGCAGAGTAAGAAATGCAAGATCTAAATGAAAAATTGTTAACATACCTCTCCTTGTAACTCGTCGCTCGACTTGTCGGAGGATACGAGTTCAAAAAGATGTTTCCCCAACGTTTCGTGGTTTTCCGGGAAGAATATCTTCAGCGATTCAATTATGTCAGCACAACACAAACCAACATTCGCGGAAGAGGAGCATGGCTGGAAGATTTCTACAATAGCAGTGCAGCTGCTAACTCAAGGAGGGCGGAAAAAAGAGAATCACGAGCAGCACAACTACAAACCTGATCTAATTCAGTCAGATCCTTCTGGTGAACCACCGTATCCACAGGAACTTCCGAGTCAACTAAGGCACTTATACTGCTCCGCTCGAAGTCGGGTCCATTCCACTCTACTTCATCCGGAATATAAGCTCTAGACAATTCAATTAAGAATACAAAACCGTGTCCAATCAAGACAAATGGGGTAGAGATATTTCGAGCAATTTGACTACGTTAACCTACGACGAACATGTATAGTTTTGAAAAATTAAAATCTGGGCACCAGTTTCGACCTCAAGAATCCGACCTCAGCCAAAAACTCATTCGCCGCGGAAATTTCGCACACTGGGGTTATTCGGGTCGCTGATCACGATTCCGATAAATGTTTTCAAAACGGTGGTCGAGAACAGCCCGCATCGCTTAACAACTTGACGGGATCAGAAGGATAAAAAGTGTGTCGGAGGTCTTCGGCAGAAAGTCGGAAAATGAACATCAAAATCGTAATCAGCATGCCCCCTTTAGACGGAATTCCACGAACAATAAGATCTGTAAATTTGCTAGAACCTCGTAGTTAACGATATCAACGATACGTGTGCTTCTCGGTTGAAAATCGAAAAGCGGACACCAAATTGCTAATCAGCGCCCCAAATAACTCCTGCATATAAAGCTTCTATATGATAGGACGAGACGGGAAGGAAGACTTTCATGAAAGACATACCTCGTCATCAAAGAATTCCACGATAACTGTGTTACAAGGAGATCAAATGGCAATTACAGATCCGTTCAACTCACAAGGTGTTCGTCTCCTCCCATACGAAACTCGGTTGCACGTTCAGAGCTGCAAGCGTGGAGTTGATCACAGATGACGAAACCGTTGATGGTTTTCCTCTTAAGCGATACAATTATAAACACCTCCATCCAAAGAAGAAGGGGAAATTTACAAACCTTGAAACCTTTGCATCTGTGCCAACACGAACAGGATCCTGCACGTGTTCTTTGTCGGAACCGGCTAGATTCCACGAAATGGAAATGGCTTCGTTGAGGTGCTTCATGCCAACAATGGAACGGATTTGCGAAACAACTTAACAACGGAATGAGTGAGTGCAGTACTAGAAAAGAAAACGAATCCAAGCTAATTCACCTTCAGCCAGAAGTCTTGCGGTCTCTTCAACATACTTGTCTGATGAGGGGAATAGTCCCGCTCGCGCTTGATCACGTTCAGTCTCAGAAATCCCTTCCTTAACGTTTTTGAAAATATTAACAGCCAACAGCACTCGATAGTGCTTATTCGACGAGTCTAGAAATAACCGTTAGTAGAACCGACGATGGGGTCTGTAAAGATCTGTAAAGCTTACCTATAGCTGCAACTACACTCTCGAGCAATTTTAACGCAGAGCATAATTCGTGCTTAACCGAGCGGCTTTGGCCTTTCACTGCAGCAAGCAAATCGGAGCGAAACCTGAAACAATGCAAAAGGGTAGCAGAATCGAAGACCAAAAGTCTTACACAGGACTACTTGAAAACAAGGACTTTGGAACCTAACATATGTTACAAATGCAGAATGTTACGAGCACTCAGAAATCGGATGAAGAAAAACAAAAGGTATGCTAAGATTCATTTGAGACTGGCGTATGCCAAGATTCATTTGATCTTCTGTTAAATAGTTCTTGAACTGGCTGTATGAATAAAATAAGTCAATTAATATACATCAAGAACATCAAACGATTTAGACCCTTCCTATTCTTCTGTTGGCTGCGCAGCATCTTCATCTATTGAATTTGAAGGAACATATCACAATTTCTTTCGATACGCAGGCTATGAAATTAGCGGTAAGCAAGTCACAATACAGATCAAAAACGGAGCCAACCACTAGGTTAATTTCACCTGTCGAATACGCTGCGAAATTCCTCCTGTTTCTCTTCGTTTTCCTTCGCTGCAGCTATAGATTTGGGATGGAACGGCAGAAGGGAGATCATCGCCATATTGGGATTCGAAGCCTTGCCTGAAATACATTTATTTACAATGCAGTCAGAAAGTAGATTCCACGCCCACTTCTTCTTCTTCTTCACTCTTAAGTGACAAAGGTGAGGTATCAAATAATGACATTACAAAGCCTTAAAGTGGCAGTTTAGCCACGATCAAAAGTTCTTACTCACATCTTGGATGTGCAAATAGGGAGGGAAACCATTGACCCGCCTGAGAAGACAACGAAAGAGCTCGACGCTCATAAGGTTAGAGTGCTGTTCCACTTATTGCATTCTAGTGGTCGGAGAAAACTTTTCACCTAATTCGCTTTAATGGTGTTATTTAAGGAGCTGATCATGAACTTGATGTGCTCCTCATACTTCATGCGGAACCAACCACACTTTTGGTAAGTACGGTCATGCTAGAATAACCGATTCCGCTGAAATTTCGTCCAGAGTCCTCAGTTATCGCGCTCACCACAATTCTGGCATTCGTTTTCGACATTTTATCTGAAGACTAACCTTATCGCTGACGGGGATATCCGCTCAAAATCAACGATTTCGCTCAATCATTGGCTAGAGAGTTACTTGAAAGAGCGATCAAGATGCTGAGTTTTGTTGTGCACATACACAATTTTTTAGGAAAATCGGCTTCTCTGATCCGATCACTCGACGAAAACAGTGATTTTGCTCGAACCTCACCCTCATTTCGCATGACGATCTCGATTCTGTTGCTGGCTTTTCAACGTTTGGCTGAGAATCGTCGAGTGATCGAATTGGAGAAGCCAATTTTTCTAAAACCCTAAAAATCGGTGATTTTGCTCAAACCTCCCTGTTAACAGTATGGACGGTCCCGGGCTGACATTAAGAGAACAGAAGCCAGATTCGTGATCACCCTCCAAATAACCCCACAGGTGAGTGCAACATTAGGTGTAAAATTTTTCGGAGTGGTGAAGTGCCATAAGTGACGAAGTATCTTTCGAGGAAAAAAAGTGAAGCCAAAATTCAAATTAAGAGAACAGGAAGCATCTTAACGATAGTCAAAAATTTAAAAAAGGAGGGGACTCACCATTGTGGGAAGTTCTCTTCGAGGTCTCATCCTCCAGTGCAGCACTGTACTCTTTGACTCTTCTCATCTATAGCGAAGGATTCCCTGGAATAAAGTTTTCAATTCTGTAACGCAACCAGCACATTTACTATTAGGAGTACTGGAGAAATTCAAAAAAGG
>CP130735.1:31001777-31251400 GCA_030553155.1 Nippostrongylus brasiliensis | reverse complement strand
CACGTAGACCCAGGTTTCTTCTTACGAACGGTGCTTGAGGTTTTGGAAATCCTTCTAAGCAGAAAAAATTGTAAGGGGGCGAAAATGACGCTTCTAATTTGTAGTTTTTCTTGAATAAAATTTCTAGAAACTCAGCTTCAGGAAAGAATAAAGACAGTATGCGATAGCGCATTTGATTCGCTTTCGAACGCCATATAGGACTCCGTGAAAGCCTCTGTATACAAAGTACCAGTTGCATCCAAAAATAATTCAAACCTTTTGGACGCGCCCCCATTAGACCACCTAAGAAAATAATAAAAGCTAAGAGTAACAAAAGACAACAATATATCGTTTTGTGTAAAAAATCTTCATCTTTCAAACGGCACATAAGCGGTTGCAAAAACATTACTTGTTTTAGAGTAGGAAAAATTTATTGTCAATGAGGCCGCTTTTCTGAAGCTGGGCATTTTACTTTACTAATGGAAAAATTCAAGAAATTTGAAGCCCTCATCGAAACGGAACTAGCATATGAACACCCTTGTCACTTACCGTTAACTGAAGAAAAAATCAATTCAAATGCTTCAGTCTCTAAGGAGTTACATGCAAAAAGGTGAAAACGAATACCTTTTTGACCGGCACTGTATGTACTAAAAGACATCGTCGTTTGTGCATACTTTGTTGGCCATACTCCTCACAAACGCGATTCTATCCCGCAACTGCGACAAAATTCCAAAAGGAGCGTGTTTTGGTATCTATCGTAGGAGGGCAAAAGAAAAGGACAGCAAAGGGATCGATCCACCGACCATCAGATTGAGAGTCCTGAATGCTATTCACTGAGCCACCATGATATGATTGCCATCAGTTAGCACCTAGCAGTGCTCTCGCCACTAGTTAATGGTCAAGATTTCTTGCTTTTTTTCGGGCCATCCATTTGTATTTAACAAAAACAAACTATACCGTTGTAATCGCCATCCGATGCTCTACAAAACAGTATGGGTCTCATTGTGGCACGCTGAGCAACCTCCAGCGAACGGATCGCGGTTCATGACGGAAAGACGAGAGAGCGTTGAGCGCAGAGGGAGTGAAATGAGACAGTACGACGAAAAGCCGCACATCGCCTGGCGCCATGCCAGCCAGACCAATTCTCTGATAAAAACAGTAGGAAGCACACTAGAACTAATGTAGACAGTGACGTACGAGAAATAAGTAAACATGCGCTGATTGACGAGCCCTTCTCTTTTTATACAACCACATGAAAAAAGAACAAAAAAAAACTGAAGACTACGTTAAGATACATTAGCAAAGTTTTTTTCGGAACCGTTCCCAATATCCTTAACTCAAACAGCAGCAAGAAGAATATGGAGACAATACCTGTGAATCCAGCCTCTGTGATTGGGGTATCAATAACACGATCATCTCCCCACTTCTTCCACAGTCCCTTCGATACCTATAAATGACTGAAGTGAAGTGAATTCAAAGAGGGCATTGCAAGCAAGACAGTAATGGAATGCGAATGTGATTAGTAAATTGATGACTGATGACCAATTAATTAGTGACGGCAGGGAATAATGATTATGATTTTTACACAGAGTTCTTCAATAAGTTGAGTCCTGTCTCACATGAAACCTATCGTTCATCAGGGGCGGCAAGAAAAGAAAACGACAGCTGACTAAGAGCAGCGAGTGGAAACATTTCTTCCCATATGTCAGAGTTCTCACAAATCGACTATGTTATGATTTAGTGACCTAAAATTTTGAAAAGCAGCTTTCTTTATCCTTGGGCTAAAAGAAGTAGAGCAATCATTCTGGATGCAATGTTCAACATAAAATTTGAGGTTATGGCATCAAAAACTGACCTTGTAAGCTCCGTCGTATTGGGCGACTTCTTCTCCAATCAGGAACACACGGTCATCCCGCTTGATCTCCTCATCCATGGCTTGGTTTAACGCATCTCGGACGGTGATCCCTAAATTAATGAGAAACATCAAAATATGGAGATACAATGGCGCGAACGATTGAGAGATGAAGAGCAAAAGCTCGACTCACCGGCTGCCGCCGCCAAATTCCGCTTGCTTCCCTGAAAAAGCTGGGCAGCAGCAATACGAGCGCAGCTATTGAGTGCCATGGACAGCGTTGGATATTACCTTCAAAAATAACAAGCTCGTCAAAATGCGCAAATTCGATAGGACGGTAAGAGAAAATTAACGAGTGTTAGTGCCTATGAACAATACTAATTCGAAAATATACGTCATTAGAGGCTCATATTCAATTACAACCCTTCTCACTGCTTCAATCAAAGGGACTGGAAAAAATAAGAGGGCGAATTAAATGAATTCATACGATCAATCAGCGTCAAGGCTACGTCAACCAATGACGAAGGTAAAAAGGTAAATACGGTAAGAGATTGGCGTCTTCACCTTCCCAGACAAGTCTGATAAAAATTTACCCGATCACGGAGTGACGGAAGGTATGATTAGCCCGTGCAATGATCGAACGGTTAACCGTGTAGGTGACAGTATCACCCTTACCACTGCACCACAAAATTAGAGAAAGAAAAAGTGAGATTACTAATTCAACTAGATAAAAATTACTGCTATTGGCTACAATATCTGTAAAAATACAGGATTTTACGTTGAGCGAGAAAAAAAGCGAATGATTATGAGTATAGAAAATTATGGCAAAAAGAATAGTTAAAACGGTAACTGCTTTAGAAAGCTTACAAATAATGAAAATTCTTAAACGCAGCAATATAAAGAATTGTAAAAAAATCGGTGCTATGTGGATGGAGGTGCAGCAGAGTTTAAAAAATCCCTGTGGATTTGTTTCCTTCAAAAAAAAAACGCCTTAATTGGAGTTCTATCATAGAGAATTCAAAAGAATTCATCAGAAAAAAAAACTAACTGCAACAGAACAGCAATTACAAAATCACAAGACAAACCAGCAATTCCAACAGCAACGAAAAAGTCCAAAAAAGGCCTGTGTTACGTACATTTCAAAGAATGAGAAACTTCCTAATAAATAAGCTCCTCAATGCTTCTTATTTTCTGCCGCTGTCAGAACAATGGGCTTGAGAGAGAGCCTCAGAGCTCTCCCTTAAGCCCATTCTTGCACTTAATCTTTTGCCGGCTGTCACCGCAATCCATACACGACTAGAAAAACAACGCCACGTTTACTTTGACTCGCCTAACTAATCAATGACTCTGAAGCAGTAGAAGAAGCATTTACCATGCTCGAGGTAGATTTAGGAAGTAAGCCCCTAAACTCATGGAGGAGCTCTGAGACGAAAGCTTTCTCGAAGTCTCACGACGAAGTAAGTTAAAACACGACGACAGCTCCTTTATCAAAACCGGCGTACGGTTATTTATAAGATTTTCACTACACAAGAAATGCATAATTCACACATCGATATTCATGATGCTGCTATTGTTGATTCACTTTCTACATTCCTCCAAATAAAGGCTGTTTTTTAGAAGATTATTTCCAAATTCCTCATTCTCTAGAAAGCACAGACCTAACAACACAAGAACAACAGAAAAGAAAGTGAAGTCTTCGTAAAGCAATGAATTCCTAACTTCAATTTCACAAGGTCACTCAGGTACTGTACGCACTTGCGCGGTGCGTTAAGTCCTCGTTGAACATTCAAATTTTGAAGAAGAGCGACAGATATAAAAATTTCGTGTTTGATCAGCTACTGTTCTTTTGATAATAACTCAGATTTCACAGACTGCAAAATTAGGACAGATACAAACTCCATCGCTAGGATGTGTAGTTGGACCCCGTGAAGTTCTTCAGTTAAGCGGATAATTAGATCGAGTCTTCTGTCGGTGGGAGTGATAGGTACGAAGAGTAAGAATGAGAGGTACGAAACAGCAATGACGAAGTTACTGGAAGCATGGCAACACTGCCGAAAGTAAAAAATGCTTCGTGCGAAGTACGCAATTCCGCGTCGGCAGCTTTTCCAATTGACGGCGCTGCAGGCAGAAGCCTACTACCGTAATCCAAAATTAGGCGGCTTGCCCTGCATAGTTCTTGCTTCGATTGCTTACATTGCTGACAAAAATAACACAAAAGGAGAAAGAGCAGTCTACATTCGTGGACAAAACAGTCTGCTAGTTGGGTGTGGAGTAGCAAAACAAAAATTTAATTTTTCCTTTGTAACTATTTCGATTGCTTCAAAGCGTTGCTATGGTGAAGGCAGGTGCACACATGGAGATGAATTGGAGGCAGTGTTCGGCTCCTTCATCATCATGTCATATAGAGAACGTCGAAGTAAGTATTTCCTATCTACAGCGTTTTTAAGATTTCACTAAGATTGTAAAGCTAAGGTAAAATGATAAAGCTAAAGGGTCGGTGTTCATCAATCCGCTCTAATTCTAAGAACACGCCGCCGCATTCGTGTTGATTCAGATTCGTAGAGGCTTGGCGAATGCGTATTTGGCCAATGCAATGACTTGAGGGGCCAGTCACTATCCCATGTCAGTGTGACTATCTTCCCAGGCAAGTCTGGTACCAATTTACTCGATCCAGAGGGATGGTTGGCTCTTGCGATGATCGATCGACCGTGCGGATGTCAGTGGCGCCTCTTACCACTGCACCACGCGCATCCACTTTCACCGTAGAAGCGACTGTGCCGTGGTCACCCGTGGGATGAAATGTTTAATTATTAATCTTACAAACAAAATAAAATTTGCTTGTTTCAAAGGATAGTATTTAAAATGGAAAAATACGAATCGTAAGTTCGCTATTGACTGTAGATGTGTTCATCTACATCCGCACACCGATGGGTGCTAGTTTTTGTGAGATTTTTGTCTTTATCTGCCCCCTCACCTGCCCACTAAATGCCTTATGCTGGACTTACGTGATAGTGTCCATGAAATTCACTGGGTACCACCACCCAAGATGACGTAGAAATGAAACACAAAGTGAGCTTGTTGTTTAACAGTTGCTATCAAGTGCTTAGTAATTCATTGTGGTCAATAAAACAGTGGAGGGCATCCTCACATTCTGACAATTGGCCAGTTGTGCTTATTATATCGTACAAATTTTATATGGAACGCAGTTAACGTCAACTGTGTTCCTTATATACAGTAATGTGAGACTAGGGGCATAGATAGGAACGTAATGTACATAGGTTCCTATTTTGAGCTACTTTCTTGAACACTCACTGTTGCAGAACTTTTTTGACGCATGCCGTTCACGCCTCATTTATATTGACATGAATGAAAGGAAAAGTAAAAAAAAATGCCTGCAGCCACTTGGCATGGTGACTTGCAACAATGGAAGTTCACTGCGAAAATTACAAAGAACATGAAATAGAAAACCCGATGTTAGAGTTTTGAATAATCTCCGTTTTAATTTCGATAATTGGGCATGACAATGAAAGAAGGCAGGACCAGAAATATGTTATTACATAAAGGCGCCATGATGATTGGGGCCAACGCAATGGAAAGTTGCCAAGTTACCTGGAGGATGATCTTTGTCCCTCCAGTATTTCTCATTGTTTATTGTGCTTATTACTGCACTCATACTCAACCGCTCACTCGTTTTCCACCACCCACTGCTCTCAGTACTCTCAGCGGCACTCTGATATTCCTGAAGGATCTATAAAATCACCGACCTTATTCCTCTTCAACCGCCCTTGGTATACAGCGATGTGCAAATGGGAGCTTCTCAGCGTATCACAAGTTAATTTCATTACGAGAGATTCGTGCGGCTGGTCAGCACCACCGTACTGGTGGAGTATAAGACTGAGAATACAATGGTGCGATGTACAATAGGCTTTGCAGTTGTATCCAGCAATATATTCGTTGTTATGGTTTGCTTGCTTATTCATTGTTTTTTGGCTACCAATAGCTAACAACATCTATTTTTCAAGCACTTTTCATTTTACGTTTATTTTTGATGTCTGTCGTGAGTTTTGCCTGCTTACGAACTTTTGTTCGATTGTTTATTTATTTTATTCATTGAGGCTTTTGATATAAACACATGATAGTCAACCAGTTTGAGAGTTTCAAATAACTAGAAATCCTATGAGTTGAAACTGAGTCAAAAAACAAAAGACAGTAATACCGAATCATTGATAAAGCAGTATAAATTTATTCATTCACTTATTTATGCATTTTTTCACATGCTAAAAGGTGGTTAGTGATACAATCAACAGGAAAAAACGATCAAAAGAAGAGAGCTCGATCATACAAAAAAAACCCAAAAAGGAAATGAACCTATAGTGGTAGTTAGTGGTAGGTCAGTAACTCAAGCCGAGACAAACGAATGAGGTTAAAAGCGCAACAAGTGGTCACGCAATAAGTAGTTTCTTATTAGCGGTTTTTACAGGAAATAAATGGAATAAACAAAATATACAAGCTCGAATTCCTTGCAAATCCCAACCGTGTGTGAGAATGATTTTTATTCTTAAATAAGTAGGGCATGAGGGATCAGAAAACTGCTTAGAGACGGCAACTCCACAGCAAAGGCAACGCAAGATGAGCAACATCAATGACAAAGCCGATTTTTCATTCACAGCCTTCTTGTAGGTTTTAATTGCACTCTGAGAACTGTTTGAGCAAGGCTGTCCGGAGAGCGCTAATGTTATAGTTAGGGATGAGAAATCTATAACACGTTTGCCGCATGATAGGTTACCTTCCTCCATATTCTGGTCGCTCTTGTCGTTCACCACTGCTGCTCACAAAAATGCTGTCAAGGTTCAGTTCATTTGGTGGACGATCGTACAGATTTCAGTGCAGAATTTCAAGGTGAAGGTTGTTTCAGATGTGACTTGCCTCCAGATGTCATTGTATGCATAGGCCAAAAATTCCATTCCTCCAATATTTTTAGTGGAAACAAGTGCAATGGCGCATCCTCATTAATTGAGTAATGTCGACCACTTTACCTCTATCCGTACCACCTCCAGAGGCTCCATATTTCACAGTGAACTGACGTCAGCCCAGAGAATGTGTCCAAGGAAACTCGTTGTCTCTAATGTCTCGAATTACTCACAACATTTACCCACTTCAGATCTTTGCGAGATGGCAAAGACCATCGGATATCCGCGGATTCTTTCCCTCGAGAACTTCCGCACGCCGAATTTTCCGTTGGTCGCCGAACTGCTAGAGTGGATCGTCAAACGGTATCTGCACACGATTTTTCTGGACTTTTTCCTTGGAAAAGGCTTACCGCATCTGCAAACCAATGTGTGGTTTGCAGGTTTGATCCCAGTGCTACCCTTTCTGCCGAGCAAACGACAACCGAACAGGAGCGTGTTTTGTTTATAAAACAGGCCGTATTGCTGTTATTGCAGAATTCGAGGCTGCGTCTGAATCCTCGGCGACTCTACCAGGTATTTGACGAATTGAGCACAAGGAAATTAACGCTGACTGAAAGTCACTTCAAAATTACTAGACTTTAAGGTGTTAAATGGAACCCCAAGGTTTCTGAAAGTGACAACTGGCGTTTATTCTACGATAAATAGAGTTTTCTTTGGCTACACTAGACGACCGAAAATCTTAGCCTTTAGTGTATCCCTGTGGTTTTCCTACAACCCTCGGTAAGGTTGATATGATGGTTTATCAGCCCTCTGCCTCAGGTGTTTCGCCGCTTTCTTCAGAACACAAATGTAGGTCTCCAGGCGATTCCTTCAGGGTTTTATTATTATAGTTCATCCGAAAATTCCGATTATATAAAATTATAATTCCATTCTGTAAAATCGTAACTACCAGTCTTCCTCCTACATATAGCGACTTTTCGGAAACCGTAATTTCTGCAGGCCGACGGGAATGCAGTGCAAGAGCTGCTTCCTGCTGTAAAACTTCTCTACGAAGCTGCAAAACAACCTCCCTCTGAGGATTCAAGCACCCAGTGGAACGCAATTAGATCGAAGCTGAATTCTAAGGTGAGTTAATTGTCGCAGAAAAAATGGAATAGAAGAACCCTAAGCTGAAGAGGAAAGTAGAGAGTAAACTCGGAGATAGACTTTTAAAGAATCCTGAAATCGAGCTATCGTTCATTTATCGTCAGGCCTAACTGACATCAAAAGCGCTTCAACCTTCCTTGTGAAAATTTTATGTGCCGCATTAATTTCAAATTATTCATTCCCGTATCAGAAACCGGTGTCGATTTCAGATGCAAGAGATTCGTGTGGCTAGGCAGATGTCCTCACAGTTGCCTCAGACTGGGGCGGCGTTACACAGCCTGCTTGGAAAGGAACTCTACTATCGGGTAGGTATAATAATAATAATAATAGAAAGGCAATTTCACCTACACTCTACACTTTAACTTTTCGTTTTATGAACATTGCCAGCATAATTTATTATGTCATCCCCTATCTCTATTGACCAAAACAGAAAGTTTTAGTGGCTTTCTTCCTTGATCGTCTTCAAACTTTAAATTTCCAACGGTAACGAGCTTTGAACGACATCTTTTAACTTTATGGTTTCATGGTTCTTGAAATTCTTACTTTCACACTTAATTTATAATAAAACAAGCCGAAAATTCAGCCACAGATATTTTTCACCCCCTCTCCTTCATCTCACAGTGTGTTGGTTGGGCGCAAACCCCCGAATAGTAAAGTTGCCTTCTGCAACGACTTTTCAATACTCATCTGTGAAATAAATGAAATGAGAAGTAACTCGTTGGAAGGATTAAGACTGTCGCTCTCGCATGGTTCTTGAAAACGGAACTTTGTAGCTTGTAGTTAACTCTTGACGCGGATTAGTTGTCATCTGAAACAATGTCGTAAACCATTTCTGCAACCAAATTTGTAAACCAACTTGGAAATTAGTTTCTTGCCGAAAACCTGGTTTACTAATGAAGAAAAATAGAAAGCGGTGTGTAATAAACACACGTAAAATAACTGGAAGAAATATTTCTCCATTTCCGTTCTGCCTCTTTCCTCAGACGAACATTCTGGAGCGAATTAGCTCTACAACTCCAGAATTTCTCAACAAGGATTGGATCCAAAAACGTCGGTAGAAATATGAGCATCCCCGTTCTGCATAAAATTCTCAACAAAAATGACTTCGGTGAACTGTCCGGTGTTCAAACTGACGGAGTTTGTTTGAAGTGAATTATGTTTGAAAGCTCCTCATGAATTTCTCAGCAAGCTCATTTATTTCGGCACTAGCTCCAATTCTTTATCAGTAGAAGTAAGATTTGATAAATCCCAGGAACAACGCGATCGTGCGATCTCTCGGGCTATTCCTCTGGCGGAGGCGGAGCGCACAGTACAGCAATCTATTGAGGCGATTGTGGCCGAGACGACGGAGATTGAGGTTGGGAAAACACAGCATGGATCTATAAATCATAAGAATTGCGATCAGCTACTTAGTTCAACTCAATTAATAACGACCATGAAAGACAGTCGCTAGACAACAGGAATGGATTCCTATGAACACAAAATGCTCTACAAATACTTGACGAGAGCATCCTGTTGGAAAGGTAAAAGAACTTCAGCAGAAAAAACAATGTTGATTCTTAGTATCAGGTACAGTAACTCAGCCCTTGAAATTGGACATGGTTCCTAGTCTCGGTCTTGGATACCATATTTTGGATCCCCTGATTATCAAGGTTCCCCTGTTTTTTGAGGGAGCAGGTTTATAAAATGACAATGAGGTTGTAGAGAACTGGCAAGACAATAATTTGAAAGCAACGTACTTGTCCTTCACACTTCCTGTGTGAACTCCGATGAATTTATTACGAACTGTTCAATTTGGAACCGTGGGTTGGAAGCTCCTTATTGTTAGTGTAGTTGGTTAGCACATTTTCTAGCAAAAATGTCTTTTCTCTTGTGTGAGAAAACTGGTTCACAGCTCACCACTATCAATAAGCGTCTAATGTAGGTCCTATAGGTGTCAGAACTTTTTTGTAAAAAGCTTCCTAAATATTTGGTATGTATTATCATCCGTACGCTCATGAACCCCTTCAGAACAAGCTAGCGAATGTCGCGAATGACGAGGCCGCATTAGACGAGAAAATCGAACGAAAGAAGAAAGAATACGAGCAAATTCAGAAGAGATTTGTGAAGCTACAGGTGGGTTCGGCTGATAGATCTCAAAAACAAAAACCAAATATGAATATGACATAAGATGTGCAATCCTTGTTCCAGGCGTTCAGACCGCAATATATGGACGAGTACGAGAAATTGGAATCGAAGTTGAAGCAGCTCTATGAGGTTCGTTGGAAAGAGAGAACTTCCAATCTGGCCGTCATCTTTCGCATGCTGCATTTAGGTGTATGTCGTGAAATTCCGAAACTTGGCATATCTTCAGCAGCTGCAGCTTGAAATTGAAAGAAATGATAGACAGAGACAGGTATTCTAATAAACTTATTATGTTCGATCTAAATGATAACCACGTTTTTCAGGAAGAATCCGAGCGTGCAATGAGGCAGGTTGTGGAGAAGATGCGCATGGACACAACAATACAGTGAGACTTTTTTTAGCTTCATTTTTGAAGTTTTGCCTCATTTCTTAAAGTAATGTGTTGTGTTCAGGGATGAACATGCTGAAGAGGAAGTTCCACCGATAAATCCATCCAGAAGAAATTGTAAGTCCTTCTGGAGTTTCCCTTGGTGAGCCTGTAGGAGTTTTCTCAGAAAATGAAAATGCTCCGTCTTTCAGCGACGAGGAAGGTTTATGGAAATATGACTGGTGCCGGGATGTCTGACGATGAAGATGCGGACGACGATGTGGGTGCAGCCGATGCACCAACGGACAGTGAAGATGAGCGATCGAAAACGGTCAGCTTTCAAATTCTTCCTCAGTTACCCTTCGATTCATTTACCCTGTCCATCGCGACTCGTTTAGCCACTGGCAAACGATCAGGAGAAGCTCGATCTCAGCAGTGGTGATGACTTCTGATGAGGAATTGCCGTCCACCTTCGCTGGTTCCATCCTTTGTTGAATGCTGGAAATCATGTGTGATTTGTAGTGAAATGTATTATGAAAGAAACTTGATTCGTCGCCGATGTCATTCATTGAGACCTCTGTATTGCGCGGTTCTGTGGACTCGTTAGGAAAGAGCAGTTTATAGCGCCTTTCTCTGCAGTACCTGTAACGAAGATCCACGATAACAGTCGTACATATAGCTCATTCGTCAACCTACATGAAGGGCTATAAAGGGAACACGAGATTCCAAATTCTGACCGGTCAAGCTGAGTGGCGGCCTACAGTCATTAGATAACAGGAATGGAGTCCTTTGAACACAGATATTCACACTACAAAATACACTGATACTTTATGAGAGCATCCTGTTCGAAGGATAAAAGAGCTTTAGGAGGAGGTTTCCCTACAGGTTAATACCCTTCTTCCAGAAACACTCGAGAATATCTGTACTATATAACAAGCGAAACCCAGTTGTTTATTTGGATGGATGGATGGATGGATGTCAATTCATTTTTCAAATGATTGGTGGTGGGGGCGGTTGTTGGTGGTTTATTCCATGCTTATCACTGGAACCATTTCGATAATCGCATCCTATGATAACGCGCTTACAGTTCATTTAAGAGTGGTCAGGTTAAAAATCCATATATGGCTCAAACTTGGTTTAGGTAGGTTATTTTGCATGCCGTAGAAAAAGGACAACAATTCTACTTTTCTGCTAGATGTTGGGGCCATAGTGAAAAGAGAAAATTTTTTCGACCACCGGAGTGCAATCATAGGAACAGCGTCGAAATTCAAATGAACAAATGGTGACTTAGCTCAGGAGTGTTTATTTATTTAATTAACGAAGTTGGCGAACAGACGTTTGGCGACCGACAGGCCGATGAACGGCTGGTATAAAAATATGCTTGACGAACTTCCAAGTCATAAAAACCACATCGATGCTTCATGAAGCGCGATAAATAGCAAGAACTTTATTCGGTGATAATTTGACAATAGTTCATAACTGGCCAAAATTCTACTAAGAGTTACAATTATAAAAGTTCATGCTGTATTGAAAATCTTAATCCTAGACGTAGCCTTATTACCAAAGAAGCATTTTCAGAAAGGAATTGCTTCATGTCTATTCATATGAACCACTTGATTCTTCATCTCTTCCGTTCTTTCCCGTTTTCGAAATGCACGCAATTAGAATTACAATAAATATACAAGTGATGGTGATAGCAGCACACACTAATACGACTATTACGGCGAAAACTGGAGGATCAATACTGTTTAACAACCCTGAAAATCTTGTGGATGTAGTATAAGAAAAAATAAGCAGAGGAACACATGAGATTACTCGTCGTTCTGGCACTTTGATTTCAGGCAGTCTACTATAGCGAGATCTCGATGTGGACACGGATCTTTTTTAGATTAGTCATTGTCAAAAACTCTTGGATGATCACTCTTTCCACTCGTTAAGAGGCAGCTTCAGGTTTGTTTTCTTTCCCGCTCAAACATACCAAACAAGATTTCTTCAGCAATATCGACGAAAAGACGTTCAAGACAACAGGGAACATTTGAAGATTTAAACACACCTAAGCGTCGTTAGCAGTCCAAGGCTAACCACATCACCTTCACCTCGCTAATCGTAATATATTATACTTACAATTAGTGCTAGGGGGCGTGGATGGAGCAATGGCTGCTTACATCCCGCGATGGAGCGAAACAATCTCAGACTTGTCTTGGAGGGCGAATACACTGACTTGAACCTTGGCCAGTCATTGTAAAGACCGCATACGCATTCACCTAATAAATCCTGTAGTTTCGAGTAGTTGTGTTCCTTTGAACCGCAAACGGTGTCTTCTGTCCTGCCGAGACACAACAGGTATTTTATAGTGTATGCGACCTCTGTGTTTTCAATTGTACCGGAGAACAAGCTGAATAACAAACGCTAGTCATTACACGAAATGCAACACTTGAAATAAGCTCATTGAAGATAGGCACTACTACAGCCTCAGGTGTTCCTTTTTCTGATCTCGACCAGTTTAAGCCCGAAAATGACTCAAGCAGAGCCAGCAGTGGGAGGTAATGAACCACTAGCAGAAGGGATCCAGCGCCGGCTGGTATCAGGGCTAGAGGTAGCAGTGGCAGCGTTGATTTATGAGAATGAGCTCATACAGGGTCGGCAATGGCAGCAAACAGCCTTGTATTAGAACATTTAATCATTTATTTATTTACCTACGCACATAGGCACGTTTAAAGTGAGGGTGGCTAGTAGGACGCACAACCATGGAAATACTGAGTAACACTAAACGTTCAAAAACTCGGACATGATACAAAATCTTTGGCACAGATTCTGATAAACCCGTTCAACAATACCACGCCTATAGTTCTTATCACCGCACTTTCAGCCGTGGCACCAAGCAACCATGTATAAAGACAAAATCGCGTGCGCATCATAGCAGTACTGTTTGTTACTGTCGCAGTTGCTCAAAAGATGATTAGGGGTTATTCAAACCGCCCGCCACTGCTGAAACTGTAGTGCTGTCCAATATATGGTTTGTCGAACTAATTGCGCTCATTTTCCGTTACCGAAAGAGGAATGGTAAAGATATCACAATAAGGTGAGGGATTGTTGAGCCGCCTTCACTCCATTCATCAGCGACTGCGGACAGTGGGCTGTTAACTTTGTCTAAATCTATAGAGAGCGGGCAGTGGGCATTCCATGTAGACAGCTGATAGGTGTGCCAGACGGCGCCTTTGATACCGATTTTTCTTCCTTTTGCAGATGTTAAAAAGTAATATTCGTCAAAACTGGCTGAGGCTATCGGAAAAAGCTGCGCGGAGGCTGCCTGCGTTCGAAAATACGCCGCACGCCGTTAATCCCAACAATCGTCGGACGCCTGGACGCGCGTCGATTCCGGCAGCTTGTTCAGACGACGGTTTCATCAGCGACGGTGAGCTCTTTTACATTAATGGCGAGGTCGCTCACACCCTTACTGCTGAAGGTAACGAAAGGTAGCTTTACCGGCCTGTTCAAAATGTGGCTTAACACTGTCACTGCCGAAACTGTATGAGCCGTAGAGACTCAACCGTGATTTTATCAATTTCTGATCCCAACGATTCTCTTAAGCTCTGAAAAAGGCAAGCACTTCGAGTCCTTAGCCTTATAATAACATAACATGATAACAGTCTCAACCCAACGGTATGTATCAAAAACTGCTCACTTTTGTCCCTTTATCTCGTTTTGTTGAACGTTGTATGACGGCTAGGCCCGCTGTATTTTCATTTTTCTGGTGAATGATCCTGTCACCAACGATGATCAATACAGCATAATTGTGAGTGCTCAACCATGCTCAAGCGACTATCAAGCTTACATTAGCCGTCTCAACAAGTAAACCATATCACTGTTGCTATTGGGAATGATGCAGCAGTTCTGCCATGCATAGAGGTCAAACGATAATCGGACTATATTCAAAGATACGAAGGGTAATCTACTTACTGTGCATAGGGACCATCTGCCCAAATGCCTACATCCTCACCACCATGATAACCAAATTTCATTTTAATAGCACTTGGTTGACGGTAGTGCAGATCATCTAAATCGAAGAATTGGGCAATGTGTATTAGTAATGCATCAGCTGGCGGAACTGATTTACTGAAAGTAGTTTGTAACGTTCCCCATTCTTTGTCGGGAAAAAATCGGCATCTAACATTCAAACAAGCCGCCCGAAAATATGAAATATGAAGCATAATGAATCTTGGGTCTTATTCATTTTTTAAAACGGTTTGGCCAGCAAAGGCAAGAATGACATGCACGCATGGTCACTTCGAGACAGACACAGTATACAATACAACCAAGAAGGCTACAACCATTTGAGCTTCTGAACCACCAAAGTAGTTATACGATATAAAAATGCCATCATTACTGAAGACGTTGTTAACGTTGAAACAATTAAACTTTGGCACGAAAGCGCTTGAGTTTGATCATTAATCGACGCCGTTTACTAAAAAATCGCCTACTTAAATTTCCATTTATTTGACTCTTCGCAAATCCACCACGATATCCTGGTCCCGTGGCAAAGAACATTGCAGGCACCACGCTATCACCACCGGGGTCATCGAAATTTTCTGAAAAAAAAGCAACAATAGAGATGTAAAGTGATAAACGGTGATGACGCCCCGCCCATCTCTCTTCGAAAGCACTAATTCTTCAGTTTTGACTTTAACTTCATACGTTGCCTTTGTGTTACTATTTTCGGTAAGTGATATTTGTCTGAGGGCAGGCGTTGTACAGTGTTAAGAGGCCCTGCTCACGCCCGCACGGTCGAGCGATCGGTCCTCGCCCGAACTGACCCAATCTTCCATCCTTCCGTGGTCGGGTAAATAGGTACCTCACTCATCTGAGAAGGCAAAGACACTAAAATAGTAACGTAGTATAGCGGCTGGCCCGCAACTCATTGTATAGGCCAAATACGCGTTCACCATGCTTCTACAATTTGAATGGAACACGAATGCAGCGGATCGTCCTCAGCGGACCGATTAACCCCTTCACCTTTACCTTACTTTAGTCGCAAAACAATTGTAAAAGCATAAAATTAAGGAAAATCGTAACATTTGCCACAACAATTGGAATGGGAAGCGAATGCGATGGCGCGTCCTTGAGGGACTTATCAACGCTAACACCTTTAGCTTTACCTATTTAGTTGGATTCATTCTATCGCCATCTATTAATTGCTTCTAAGAACCTCTCTGTTCGCTATCAAGGTTGTTCTGAAGGCGCTCTGTACACTGTACCCCCGGTCCTATGATTTTCAGATTAACGCAAGTGCGCCTATATCTTATGCTATTTGTTCATTTATTTCTGAGAGCTGAAAACGATAAAATTCACCGAGTAGGCTTTGGTTGACGTTCAAGTATCCTGGCAGCGTGAAAGCGTGAGCATGGTCTGCAGTTACCAGAATCAGAGTTTCGCTTCGATCGGTCATCTCCCTCGCCTGCAACGATTTCCCTTCAATATGAATTAAGGCATGTGTGGTGCTCAGATAGACCTCCAATCACACGGCCTTCACCCAGAGTAGCCAAGTCTTCCATTCATTCGGAGTTGGCTACATTGGTACCGGACCTGTCTGGGAAAGCGAAGACCCTGATTTGTACAGCCCTACATATAGCGTATTGCATAGGCCACTTGCATAGGCCATTACACCATGCTTCTACGATGACGGATGGAACAAGAATTTGTTTCTTAGGACAATACCCAAATTCACTTACCACTTACCCACACTTTACCCTTCACTTTAAGAATGATCATCGGTCAGACGCGATATCCTACTCCCGCGTCTATGTGTGGCTTGGCGTAGCCGAAAATGCTACTTTTCTCGAAAAACTTGATGCGGTGTTAAGTGGGTAGTCCGCAGGTTGAACTCGGCTTGCTCCAGGCTCTGCAGAAGGTGAGAACGTCGAAACTTCAGCCCGAATAAAGTACCAATTCTGCAGAAATCAGACAATTTCTACGTCAAATTGAACAATATAGAATGAGTGAAATAGCAGTCGCTCTCCATCGTCTGACTCCATTTATTGGAGCGCTACAGTGGCAGTTCTTTTCGGTGTACTTCGCACAGCTCAGTATTCCAAGAATAAAATTCATTTTCAATTACGATTTTAAGCATGCTGTAGCAGAAATGCTCACCGTCCTTATTGCTTCTTCAAAGTCCTCCATTTCTCCAAGAACAAGATTCATTTGATTGGTATTCTACACGGTAGCAGCATATTTCGTATACGATTTTAAGTGCTCTCCCATATCGATAAGACCTCCTGTACTAATGTAATTACCTCACTACCGCTTTTATCCTGAGTCTTACAGTACAGAAATCTTATAAAAACCTGAATCTTACAGTAGTGTTTAGGTTTGAAGTTTTATATAAGCAATGATCGTGGTAAACACCTACATAACCCGATCAGCTAGTTTTGATTAATCGCCTATGTTTAATATTGAACAATTATCTAAACTTGTGGCATTTAAACCATTTTTAGATCTCTAGAGTATCTGATGACCTACATAGTCATATCTATGTGACCCAAAAGTTCATGTCGATTCCAGATTCGGACTTCCTTGACACTAGAAAAACAAAAATAGTACCAATAAAATTGTCATGACCTGATAGCGGCTCATGATGTCATCTTCCAACTGAGCCACGCCCAAGTCGCCTATAAAAGGCGGGCGGTCCGGGACTCAGGGCACTTTTCGCACTTTCCCCACTTTTCCCACTTTTGACACCTCTGGCACTTCTCACAGGGTCGACTGCTCACCCAACTCTTCTCCAGGACAGGCGGACTTGCCGGGTGTCGGTCTACTCGCCGGCGAGAGTTGGAAAAGGTGAGGTAAGAATTGTAAGAGTGAGACGGAATGTAAAGTAGTAAAATAGTTGGAACAGCAAAGTAGTAGTGCGTGAATTGTTGAATTGTCTATGTGTAATCATAATATTTGAATAATAAATATATAAATATAAACTGTGTACTGTTAGGATCAGAGCCACCAAAATCCTATTCGGACCGTGGTGCAGTTCGAAACAAAATTACCATTATTATGCGCAATTCTTCACCGTATCGCCCAAAGATTTGTGCTTAACCATGATAACCCTATTGGTCATTAATTTGTTTTTCCTAAGTTATGGATAAAGGAAGTCAGAATCTGAAAAGCACTCCCACTTTTGGGTCACCCTAATAGTGTAGATACGAAAGGTATGTTCATAACTGCGCATGAGTGCGTGCACCCTTTGCTGCATTGAATTGATTTAGTGCAAGAGCCCTTGATCAGGACCAGCATGCATTTGCTCTTTGAAATAATATCTCTAGTTTCTGGAAGCCCCAAATTCCCTTTGATTCAGCGATTTAGCACTACAAAATACATGAACGAAATCCCTGCACATTTGGTGTCATCCACGAAGACCACTATCTCGATCTATCCAGAGGGGCCCCTTCTAGGTGTTCCATTTGATTTCAATTGCTTGAGGATATTTTTTGCGGATTGTTTGATAAGCACAATAGCTTCAAGAGAGTAACTCAGGGCGCAAAGCCTATATCGAACCCACTCCTTCACCGTGGCATCCATTCGCAAATATTCTGTTTGATCTCTCCACTGATATGGCCCCACATTAGGAGGTGATTATTGCTGACCTTCAACAAGAAGAAAGAATCCGTTGTCGTTTCTGCTGAGAATCTCGATCGCCTTCCTTGTCATTTCTGTAACGGTTGGTTCCGTCGAAGACGCTTTTCTTTCTTTTATGAACGCTAGGTTAGACTTGGCGAAAATTCCTGCAAAGACCCATGCTGGTAATACTGTCTCTTATCTTCCTCCCTTATTTTCGACATTTTCATTGTTTATATATATATATATATATATATATATATATATATATATATATATATATATATATATATATATATATATATATATATATATATATATATATATATATATATATATATATATACAGCATTTTCAGTTACTCAAGGTATGAGGCTACAAACACCAAAGTACTCGTACTTAGTGTTTGAATTTGTATGAATCACGAAAATTGTACCGAACGTATTTTTGCAGTACCATGGGCGTGGCTTATTTTTTTTTGCTCTTAATCACCATCACGGAATTTCCTTAACTAATCGATGAACCATCAATGAACTGTTTGACGGAAGCATCACCCACAATGTGGAAAAAGAATCCATTTGCCTAACTCAAAAATCCTATGGTATTCTAAAAAGAAACAACAAGAGTATGAATATCCCAATAAAATCTTCACCTAACACTTTTTCGCCTTTCACTGGGTTGTATTTCTTGAGATCGTCGCTACTACGAAGAACTTTTCGCCGTCCGCCAAGCCTCTGCCATTCAATGTCAATGTCTTTCCCATCGTTGCGTAGTCCACCTCTTTTTTTGGACATGAAGAAGGAGCTGCCTCCACCCATCAGCACCTTGACGAAAATTTTTCGCCGATTTTTTCTATGAATTTCGCACATGAAAGATCTCGAATTTTTCAGGTTTCGAAGAAGGCGACGTCGCCGAAACGTTAGCCGAATAAAACTGTTGCTCTGCTCAACAATCAATAACAATAAAAAATTTACAACACGTTTGAGTAGGCTTTTCAGTGGAAACGGAAAACTGTTGAATCAAGCTAATTCTCATTTCGACATGGAACACTTCAGAGGAGACAGCCTCACCGTGAACTCAGAAGCTGGACGACGCAAAATTTGTGACGAAATGTCGTTTTTGCACTTTCCCTGCACGATGTCACTGTTACCGTCGTATTCAAAGTTCCGAGGAACACCCTAAGAATATTTTGCCTAATTATCACAGACTTGGAACAATGCTCTATCAAAGAAACGTGTAACAAACTTTTGCATAGAGTGAGGCAGGTGTAGCGTGAGTTAACCTTGTATTGCTCACATCACCAACTCCGAGACCTTAACAATGATATGACCTTTCAGGAAATCATGCTTAATTGTAGACCAAAATTTGAGCGGTCGGTGATCACCGGCGATGGGTAATCAGAGAAGGACAACTGATACAGGTTGTGCCAGAGTCGGATACTCTGCCTTAGTGGAGGAACAGTCGCATAGCCCACTGTTGGAAGGTCTCAAGTGTTCCTCCCCACGATCGAGGACATGTGTCTGGCGCGATTTGCCTGCAACAGTCAACGTTCGCTCAGCGGGTGTATAACGTACGCTGTAGAGTACCATAATTTTCTCAATTAGTGAAGTACCAGAGTGGGAAACACATCTTCTTATAACATTTTTAGATCGGACGAAATAGTCTCCAACAACATCGAAAACTTTCTGCCGAATTCCTACAAGACCAAGATTTCCATTGTTGTGGATCTCCGGTGGATTCGAGGCGAGCAATATCAGGCATTCTTCCCGGTTTAGGGCGCAATAACTCTAGTGCTCGTCTTTCAGGCGATGGTGAAGTGATCAGAAGAAGTGTTGTTGCCCGTAGTCACGTCTGACGGAATTTGTATAGATGCAGGAGCTCCCTGCCGATAACGGTCAATTGTTGCAATTGAGCGTAGCAGAACACGGTAGTAACAGTGTTGCTGTTGGGCAGCAAGTCGAAAAGTGCTTTTCACCAAAGAACAGGACCGTTGTCGCCTTCCATTTAACGATGCGACACTCCATCGAAAGCGCAGCAGGAGCGTTTGCGTGTGTGTTTCTCATATAGGGTCTACCAACCGCTCATCGGCCTATCGGCCCCAAACGCTTGTTCACCGATTTCGTTAAATAAATAAATATACGCTCCCAAGCTAAGTCACCTTGTTTAACTTGAAGTTTCGACACTGTTCCACTGATTGCACCCCGGTGGTCGAAGAAATTCTGTCCTTTCGCTTTGGCTCAAACAGCTAGCAGAAAAGTAGAATTGTTGTTCTTACTTGCACACTCTGCGATGCCTTGCGCGGCGTCGTCGGCGGCGGGTGGGGGTTCCTTCCCACCACCCGCCGCTGGGGCCGGCGCCACGCGCGTGCGCGGCGCCTGCGGCGACGTCGCCGGAGCCGTCGCCGTCGCCGACACCGCCGCCGAGTGTGCAAAAGCCCCTCCGGCGGCGTCGTCTTGCCAGCGCGGCCCTATATTTCATCATAGCCACCGCCGGCGCCACGCAAGGCATCGCAGACTGTGCAATGCCCTTAACACCAATCTGAGAGCACAAAAACTTCTTTCTCTAGCTGCAATCACCCCTCTCCCACCAAATTACATGGCACCTGGAATCACTATCGGCAAGCAAAATAACTTCCCTATAACAATTTGAGCAAAACATGAAAATTTAACCTAACCACCCTTACAATTAGATCACGTGAGTGCGTTATCACAGTGATTTTCGAAATGATTTCAGCGATAAGCAGTGATAGCAGTCGTATTCCATTTGAAATGCTAAAGGGGACGGGGTATGAAAGAGTGAAAGTGAGATAAGTTAATGAAGTAAGTGAAAGCTCGATCAAGATGTTGAAAGTGCGTCAAAACTTGCAACACTGTCGGAATTTCGATTGATCGGCGTGTGGCTTAACAACTCGGCAAGCGGTATGGATTTATGTATTCGTTTAACGAACCTGGCGAACACACGTTTGGCGGCCGACAGGCCGATGAACGGCTGGTTCTCCATATCAGAGAAAATCCAGCCAAGTTGTTTCGGTACTTCGGAAGATAGATGTTCTTCTCATAGTGATCATCCAAAACGCATGTTAACACTCCTTTAGGTGAGTACTGCTGTTTTCACTTCGATCAACAAAAGCGAGCCTTTAACTCTGATCACGGTTCATGCTCCATTTGGGGTATATTTTGGGTACACCGTTCGTGAATACGAGTTCAGAGTTTCCGCAGCATTATCTTGCTTCTGATTTTTGCTGTCACTTCTTTTTCGATGTTAGAGCGTTTCCTTGGAGTACAGCAAAGATTACAAGACATACGTTGACGCATTTCGAGACGGCGAATCTCTAATACCGGATACCTTTTCTACACCTCACTACCTTGATGACTTGGAGTGGTACCTTTTTGGATCGCTAGATCTGCAATTCCGTCTTGAATGTGATCGATCTCCGACTCACTGCAATTAAGGCCCAGACCAGGCAGCAGGCCAAGTGTTGCAGAATCTACCTGGAATGGTTTGTCTTGTTCTTTCCAAACTCCTTCAACTGAACAGAATAGCTCTATCACACTCTCAAATTCCATGCTACCTTTCTGCCTGTGACAAGAGCCACAGCTGAAGCTGCCGAATCGGTTACATGGTGGTCAAATGAGTTCGTCTAAATTGGCGGCATATAGGGTTGATGGACGTCGGCTAAAGAGTGTCACAAATCACCTTTGTCAGCCCGGCGTAAGCGAAAGTTTCGAAGAAGACAGGCTTGTGAAGATAGGGGATCTTGTTCTTCATATTCTTCATTATTCTGTAACTGGTAACTGCCGCGATTCCCATCCCGTCGCCGATGAAAAGAATTACATTTTTTGGACGTCCTCCTAAATATATGGAAATATAGTGGAAATGCAGAGTACGTCGGAAAATAAATAGCAAAGCAACTTTGCGTGTTGAACGGTTATTAGCTTCCGCTCGAACGTTAGGAGTACTGAACTACCTCTCAGCGTAGCGTCTTCATAGTCGCTTCGAGATTTTTCTGGCCTTTCTATAGAAAAACATCTCACTGTGGTCTCTCACCTAAGCATGCGAAAAAGAGTCATCCAACTACTGTATTCGAATCTCGTATGTTTGACAACCCAGATAGGCTACACTTTCAAAAGCACAACGCTCCTTGAATTCATTAAATTGGTAAATATTTGCGAAATTACGGAGTACCGCATTTGTTCCGATTATCTCATTCCTGGCAGCGACATTTCGGGAACTGTCGGCTGCAGACGTCTTTCAATCGAACGGCTAATAGAGGAAAAGCTCGACAATCTTTCGAGCTATTTAGGTAGCACATTGGCCTTTGGCCTCACTAGCACGATTGTTACGCACCGGAAACGTATTCTCATTGCGTGTCAAAAAATGCGCGTTGTGTGTAACTGCGCGATAAACTATTAGTTCCCTGCAGATGGAGTGAGGACATCACGAGCTGGATGGGTCAAGCACCATCCGTTAGCCTATTGTATTGAAGGCTCGGGGAGGAACTTCGGGGTCGGTGAACCACTAGTACTCTGTCAATGAAGGATCCAAAAGGTAGCGATCGAATGCAGAGCGACAGCTGAAGCTTAAACTGAGCACTGAAAAGACTTTTGGTGAGGTTGCGTGAGTATCATTTTTCAATTGGCTTCCAGATAGTTTCAGAAGGCTGAATAACTTCAGTAGTGCAGACGAAATGTGAATGGAGTACGTGACTCATGGTCAGAGGCCACTAGCTGTCCTAGACGGGTGTGGAAGGAAAACCATACGAAGGGTCTCCATTTCAGATCAAGAAAGACATTCTACGCATGTAGTGGAGCTCTTCTGCAATCATAGATGAGGATCTATCACCTCAAGATGGCATGGTAAACAAGGCGGTTTTTCCCCGCGAAACCGTCAAACCTTGCGACGAAAAAGTCGTGAGTCAGCGTTTTTAGAGCATCCTTGAACTTTGGCCCGACTTACATACTTCTGCCTACTCATCAGACAGCGTTCCTGTAGAATACCATGTACTCCTGTTGAAAAAGTTTAGCAATGAATATACTCTCCTCTTGTTGTGCTTCTTCACACTTCTGGCTAGTTCGTCAAGGTTTGTTTGAATCTGCCACTTACCTTTATAGACGAAATTGTTATCATGCAACTTTCTCTTGATACGATCGCTTGCAATCCTGTTCAGGAATTCTGGATTTCCTATCGTATCTGCAATTTGCTACAACCTAAATTCAGAACGCAGATTCGGATAGTTTGAATGGGTCTTACCTTTATTACCGTCCAAACCGTCTCCACTAGTAGATATAAAGAGCTGACACAAAACTCCCAATAGCTGCCCCCATCTCATAGCAGCAGCAGGAGTGAATGAAGTCATACTAGCCGTACATATTTGGACAACACGATAAGTGATTAAACTTGCTTGGAAAAGCCATTCCTACTCTTCACCCACCTCCGAGGTCGGATATGCAGATCATAATCTTTTAGCGAATTCGGAATTCGGATTGCACTTTTTTGAGATTTTCAGAACATTCAGTTCTCCCACAGCACGTATTGGGCCTCCCTATGCCTACAACTTCTCTAATAGATTCCAAGAAACTATACATTAATGAACTTGGTCACATCCAATCACTTCAAATTGCGCTGTCGCCAGTTTGCAAAGCTGATCTTTAAGTAAAAGAGCTCTTGTAAAACAAATACAACTTGCACAGCCACTTGGTTTTTCAGTGCTTTGCTAGTGCTGTGCTTATAACTTGAAGTGCAATGTTGTTTATTCATTCATTTATTTACCGCATACGCCATAGCGCCGCACAGAGTCAATGAACCAGCAAGACATGCTAAGAGACTCCTAAAAGTTGGATATTCATTCAAGAAAAAGAACGAACAAACTAGAATAATATCAAATACACAAACCAAAACGAACGCTGTTTTGGTATGCATATTTATTAAATTAGTGTTATGACAGAAATGTAAGAGTAAGCAATGAGCTCTCAATCACGTAATCAATGCAAACAGACGGAAACATAGGAACTGAAATGGAACTGAAAATGAAAGACAAGAGGTAAAGATATGAGATCCAATAAAAAGTAGAAAAAGTAATCAGACCGTCTTTTGTAACTGGCTGCAGATGTTGTCGTTCCTCGGCAGACCGTCGTTCGCGATGCAGCTAGACCCGTATTGTAGCGAGTTTTGTTGAAGCTCCATTTCGAATTCGACGCCAAGCCACCTAATAGTTATCGCCAATGCTTTGGCATGGTCAACTTCAACAACAACAGCTGTTGCCTGTGGACCACATGGACGATATAGAACTATCTCGGACGAGAGGTCTAGAATCGTCTATCTCGATCACCTCAATAGTGGAGCCGGCTATCGAATGAGGGATTGTCGGTTGATGAGTCAATTTTGCCTTTTTCCCAGCGACTCCCCTCCTCCAACCACAGGGTAAACAACAAAACTCCCATCCACTTCGGGGTGCGTTTCGAAAATTGTGCTGGTCATGGGCTGGAACCTTCTGATCTCTGAGGATTGTCGGAGCATGTGGCTCATCAACACAGCAATCGAATGGTTGATCACATACGGGATAATCGAGTTCAGTGATGTCTTGAATAACAACTCCTCGTGCGATACAATTTCGAGTTCTGCGACTGGATCGACACGAGGTACTGCACTCCTCAAAAGTCGGTTGTGCTGTCTTCCAAGTTTCATTTCTCGAATAATTACCAAAAGAGGGTGTCTGCACTATTCGACTATATGTTGTTTATGGCACAAGCATTCTGGTAAATAGAGAACCGCGTCCTCTTCCCATAGCAGTAGGTTGTCTGAAATGTGGGTTTCCTAGAATTCGGTCATGAGGTCTGAAAGTCAGATCTCTCGCGAACAACGACAGGTTTGTGTCCACGAGAACCCAGTAAGCTGTGGTCTTCTTGGAATAAAGCCGAGTTTTCTTATCTGGCGATGCCCGGTTTGATTCATTTTTTTTTCGAGAGCACAAAAGTTGTGAAAATGAGATCTCCTCGAATTCGGATCAACGGAGGACGGAGCAGATAGGTAAAAGAGAGCAAGTACGTAGTACTCCAATGGAAGGTTTCCGTAGATGATGGGTCGAAAGAAACACAACGCGCTGCCCATAGCGAAGAGTACGATCTGTACCGTGCTCCATTTCTGCTGCGCGAAAGACAGAGTTTTACTAAAATAGCTCATAGCTGCAAGACGTATCTCATCGCCTTCGGGTGCCTGAAGTAGTGCTACGCTGATCCCAAGACAACCGTCAGTGTGCAGGACAAAATCCATATTCTGGTGGAAGTCAGAGCGAGGCGAGAACGAGAGAAGGTGCTTAATTTGGCGAATGCCTCTTCCTGGCGAGGGCCCCACTGAACGCCGTGCCGGCTCTTCAATCAACTCATACAAATGTTCGGCAACCAAAGCGAAATTCGGAACAAAAACAAAGCAACGAAGGAAATTGGCCATGCCAACGAAACCTTTTAACTGCTTCGTCGACGTGGGTGTCGGGAAATCCTGGATAGAACTGTACTTGCACCTGCCAGATACTCGACATGGGTTTGCACACGCGGGACCTCAAACTTGGGTAACTAAACTTTTAATGAAATTCCCAAGTAAGCAACATACACGATTGCAATATATAAACTCTTACAGTTGAATTCGTACAAGTTTTCTATATTCTTATATGAGTTAACGTTACATGAAATTTAGAACAAATACAATAATAATAAATCTCTTCGCCAACCAAACTGCACCCATCTGCACGCACGAAGAGCAAAAGCTTCTTCTGAAGCCTTTCCTCACATATTTATTCAGGCGATGCCGCTATCTACTGTAAGATCTGTAGAAGAATGCGCGGTGTTCTGATTGGGCCGGTTGCATTAACACATTTATTGTTGTAATTCCATTCTTCAATCACAACAAAATCACAATAGTACAAGGCGGACGTGCGAACAAACGGAATTTTTCAACAACCTACTCCCTTTGGGCACCCCCCCCCCGTTGAGTACACTTCGGGGACCCCCTTTATACTGATCGCACCGCCCCTTTTGGGGTGGATCCGCAGTATCGTGACGTAACTTTACCGTGATGTAATCGTCGCGACACTGCGGCCAGCAGCGAAGCGCCGAAGGGTGAGCACGCTTGTTACGTTTACGAACATTTCGTGGCCCATCACTATCCGAAATCATTAGCGTGCGACAATACGCTTTCTCCTGGCTGCCGAGGATTTAACCACACAGCCGGCTCATGCGTGAATGGCACACACCCTCCCGGCGCACGACGAGCAAGAAAGGGTTTCTTCGAACGGTGCTCTCAAACTCGGGTCCGACTTAACTCAATCTCTCTACAATCGAAATAGCTAAAAACAAAACAACATCACTTAGGTAAAAGATGTCGCTAAGTCAAAAAGGCACCACAATCGACAAGGTATGAGGCGGTAGTTCACTGAGGAAACATGAATGGGCAGAGCACGCTAACGTGGAACTCTACTTGGTTGATACGAGCGTTCTATAATAACAATAAGTACAATAGAAACAAGGGACGCGGGAGCAACATGAGTCGTGAGTTCGTTTCTGTATTGGAAACAGCGAAAGCAGAGGCGAAGATTTCCCATGCGAGCAGTACGGTCGGCTATCGTAGGATAAATACCTCAATCACTAGCGAATTCGTGAGTTGAGGAACTGCACCGAAACTTGCATCGTCCTCGCTCGGCTCACGAGTAGGTGCCGGATTTGGACTGACCGGATTCCGTGGTGATGGTCATGACGGGAACACAAGGAATGGGCTGGCTGGCTTGACCGGATGCCGGTTCCCGAGTTGTATAACGTCATCTTTGGCTTGTCGTGCGGCTGCCTGAAAAAGAGCTTCTGTATTGAGCTGATCGGTGGAGCATCACGAATGATAAAAATCTCCTAAATGAAAACGTTGCTCGGATGAGAAGGCATAGTAAACTAGCTAGCTGTTGAGCGAGGACACTGTGCGTTTTCGGAGGACTGTGGAATACTGTCTAGTTAGTCTAGTAACATCTTGCTATGCATTTCCTCATCAGGGAACTGATCGATTAGTTATTTCAGTGCATGGGGACGCGAAGAGCCTTTTCTGGGAAGATACTTCAATGCCCTAGCTGCTTCTCCTTTACATTTATCTAAAAGAATTGCAAGTTCCTCTGTGTTGGTGTGCGGTTGCTTATCTACAGGTTCCGAATAAAAAAATTCCCGAAAGGAGTCAAATTCCGTAATGTTTCCATGCAAATCGGGTACGCGCAGTTCTCCTTGGTACCAGTGGGCTGGAATGGCAGGTTGATGGGATTGGTGGTTTAAAGGGAAGTCGTCAGTGTCTGGGAGGATGGTGCCATAACGTGAAGAAAAATTAGCGTCCCGTACCTGTGGGGAAATGTATTTATACCGGCTCTAGCTGGTGCGTGTGCGCACTCTGACCGGGTAGTGTAATTTCCTAGGAGCGGAGCTTGAGCTGTTTTTGTAAACTGCGTGCGTGTTCGAGTTTTTTTTTTTGTAAAAATGGGCGTGGATCAGTGTAAAGTAGAAGTGGGACCAAGTGTCGAGAAACAATTTTTTGTTATCACCTCGCAGCCATCGCGCACTGCCACCGGCAGGAATGCGGTTTTACAACGAGGAAGATAGCGGAGGATACTTTGTAGCGACGTTTAATAGAAAAAACTCACGCAGGTGGCATAGTTTTACTTTCGCCTCGTGAAAAGTACGTGGTACTGTGATTCTAGGTGCGGTTTTATGCGTCCAAAGAAAGGTATTGAGCGTAGTAGAAACAAAATGATTGGACGGAAATGCAGACGCATGTTGCAATAATCCTCTTATAAGAGCCATGTAACAAACTCCGAGCTCGGCTCATCGTATTTCGAGTCCGAGAAGGAGAACGTGGTCACTCGTAATGATGAGCTGGCTGTTTCTCTCCCTACAATAATCCAGAAGTTCTTGCGATATATGGAGAGGTGCGTTCTCGCTACGTAGTGGCGCAACGGCATCTGTATATAAGTTCGTTACGGTATCCGATTTTCGTTGGAGTTGATTCATGATATCAGAGAGATCGACGTTGTGTTCAGTGAGAGCTAGCGTTGAGTGGAACTGCTGGGCTACAACAATCAGCCACTAATCATTTATTCACGGTCACACAACATGGCGGAAATCCTGGGTCCTCGGATAGGAAGGATATTCCGTTGGATAGCAGACCGCAGAGGCTCCTCTAACACTGGTTAGCTTATTATTTATATGCGCAAGCCAGCGTCGTACCGTTATCTGTGTGTTACATCTGCGCAGAGCCCTGCACAGCTTGTAACTGTGATATTGATTGATAGAAAACCCTTACACCTCTCCTCTCACTGAAAGTCCGTCCTAAGGAATATGACATCCCAATAAACTTGAATAAGTCTTATCTTATTTTCCAGTATAGGTACGCGATGTAGTTTTAGAGGTTAAAGATCAAATTAGAGATCGATTTGCTCTAACATGGATTTTTCCAGTCACATCAATGATGTGGTGGTCACGATGTTCTATTTTTAGAAATGTTAATAGTGGTATTCCATCCTGAGGCTCTATAATGCGTATGTGATTCCTCAGCTTGAATACCGTTGCCAAGTCTGGAACCCATACAAGAGAAAAGACATAAGAAAAATTGAAGGTGTTCTCCTTCACTATTCTTTTCCAATCCCAACATTATTCCTTGCCGTCTGTCGATGTGCCGCATTATGCTGCTAGGTTGAAACTTGCGATATATTCTCTGTTTCCGTATTCTCCGTCTAGACACTAAACTCCGACCTAGTAATTATTGGCGCTTTTGCCTCGCTACAGCATATCAGTGGCGCAACGGCACCTGCTGATGTAATGTATATAAGTTCGTTGGACTATGTTTGATCATTTCTAACTAACATGATCTTCCAACTTATAAACCCGAATCATTCTTTTGTATGATTGTTTGTTAGAAATTGTTACCGTAACCTTCTTGTTGATTCATGATATCAGAGAGATACACGATTTTTTTCTTCCCTTTTCTTCTGTTGTGTTCAGGTGTCCATTAGACTGCTAAGCGTTGAGTGGAACTTTTGTTCTGGGCTATGTCACATACTTATATCATTGTTTTCCTTGCACACTAATCATTTATTCACGGTCACACAACATGGCGGCTAGCTCAAGTTCTTCCTTTCGATTTGGGTCACTTCATTATCTCCTCGGATAGGATCTTCTTTTTCTTTTCTTCAGGAGTTTTTTCTTACTTTTGTCTTGGTTGGTGCGTTGGATAGGCTTCTTCTCTATCGTTCTGCTCGCAATTGTTAGTGGAGGGTACAGAATCATAGCCTTTGATGTTGGAGAAAAAGAAAAAAGGCTAAGCCCTCTAACACTTAATTTGGTTAGCTTATTATTTATATGCGCAACGTCCTCGCGGACGCCCAATACAGCTGGATGCAAACCCCCCTTCTGTGACCAAGAGGCACTATAATGAATGCTTTAGCTCGTGTGTTCACATTTTCTCTGAGTCTGTATTCGAGAAGGAGAGCGTGGTCACTCGTAATGATGAGCTGGCCGTTTCTCTCCCCCCAATAATCCAGAAGTTCTTGCGATATATCGAGAGGTGCGTTCTCGCTACGTAGTGGCGCAACGGCATCTGTATATAAGTTCGTTACGGCATCCGATTTTCGTTGGAGTTGATTCATGATATCAGAGAGATCGACAGTAGGGAAAAGGTTGTGTTCAGTGAGAGCTAGCGTTGAGTGGAACTGCTGGGCTACAACAATCAGCCACTAATCATTTATTCACGGTCACACAACATGGCGGAAATCCTGGGTCCTCGGATAGGAAGGATATTCCGTTGGATAGCAGACCGCAGAGGCTCCTCTAACACTGGTTAGCTTATTATTTATATGCGCAAGCCAGCGTGCCTTACATCTGCGCAGAGTACCGTTATCTGTGTGTTACATCTGCGCAGAGCCCTGCACACTGTGATATTGATTGCATATATATATATATATATATATATATATATATATATATATATATATATATATATATATATATATATATATATATATATATATTTAGTCCGTCCCGCACTTTAAGAGTTTGGATGGGCCTGCCGAAAACGCACATATAAAAAGTGATGACTAGTGGAATGAGCTTGAGTTAGATACAGTTGGTAAAGAATTAGTTCAGCGGTAAGAGAACCGTGAGTCCGAAGGCAGGCAACGAAGATAACTCCGATAGGACCTGATGACTTCGGGTATGCAAGGTTCTGATGCTGAGGCGCACGATGTAAGAAGTACCGTGCTCATGAACATTCCGTGTATGTGGAGGCGTGTTCAGCGGCCGTATGTAAAATAGAGCGCGGACGGCGATAGAAGGGACGAAAGGCGAGCGAATTATGGAAGGTAACGGTACTAGGCTGCTCGTGCGCGAAAACGGTTGAAATTGTGTGTGGTGAGGAGTCTCTGTGGTTGAAAAAAATGCGGTTAAAGCACATAAGAGTAATGAAAAAGTAATTGCAAACGTTACATGTAAAGCGACATAAAGGAAGTAAAGCCAAATAGAAAGTGATGGCACCATATTGTAAAGCTGTTAAGGCACGTATTCAAGGTGTAAAGCTGTAAGGCCCTGTAATGCTGAGGAGTGAATTATAATAGTGACAACAATGAGAGTGTGAATGTTGGGCAATTGTTGTGATTGATCGGAAGCGAAGTGAGTAGTGAATAGTGAATACACATGGATGTGAATAGTGAATACACAAGGCAAGGCATCGATGCGATATGTTATGGCAAGGTAAGTAACGGAACGGAATATGTGCACAAAGTGGAAGTGATTTTATGGGAGCATAGTAAGGAACATGAGACAACGAAAGTTGAACTAATGATATACAAATAAAGGCGTTGGGAAAGAGAATTGTCATATGAAAGTGACAGGGGGAGGCATGTTGGGAATGTTGTGGTGGAGCGAGCGGCGAATTACGCCCGGAATAGTCCGCGGAGATCGGATTCGGACACTATCGTTCGATTCACGATTGCCCAACGAGTAACTGCTCCCCAATGCGGAAGACGGCGCAGTGATGGAACGTGCCCTAAAATAAAGAGACCGTGTCGGCATCGAGTAAGTGCAACAATAATACGTAGGCGGTCATCTATAAACTCAGCCGTATCCTCGCGAATGTTCGTGATAGTAGTGAGCACGACGACGATGTCCATCTCACGGCGGCCTTGGATGGAATCGACGGTGGCGACTTCGATTCGATGCTGTTGTGAGCCGGCGCGGCGGTTCTTTGTAGAAGGATAATACGCATATCTGGTCTGAAACAAAACCACGTTGCAGAAGGAACGTAATTAAAGACATACAAACCCGGAGCTCTAGCTCGTTATGGTGCGACCCAGTTGGCAACCGTATGGACGATCCTTCGACGTCAATGAAGACCAGGGGTATGATGGATCCATCGCTCAGGAATCCTGGATACGACGAGTACGTACTTCCCATTAAAGGATTTACATTAATATTCTGGTGCGAGAACTACATCCGAGTCAGCTCAGATAGCGTTTCTGATAGGGCTGACCGGTACCGAACGGGGCAGGCCTGCCAAACACACGAATATTCTAATTCGCACTCATTACTCCACAGTTTAACGATACAAGGTGATCACCGTAAACTTCGACTGAATTCATAGATCCGACGGAGAAAGAAAAGAGAAAGCCAAGCAGTGTTTAGCTGAGGATAGAAGGGGATTCAAAAATATGGTGTAGCTTACCTCTTCACAAAATAGGCGAGATGAATACGTGAAGCAAGGTTTGCGAATAGCGGAGAAGGACAAATGACGAACAGGAGGTGTAAAGGTCCAAGACCAAGAGCGCCTGCTTTGTGTTGATCAAGCACAAAGAGTGCGCGGGCCATCAAAGCTAGAAAGACGAACCCGAGAAACATGGAAATTCGAATGAACCAAAGAGATGATTCAACCCCGAAAACGGACTTGCGAATAAAGACGGCAAACTCGGCAACGCGCCGAACAAGAATTGCAAAGCGATGCCGGAACAAGGAATAGCAGAGCACAAAGAATAGAAAGCGACCCTGAAGTGAGGGTTACTATCCTGCGATCGCGAGGCTTACGCACGTAAACTGAAGTATCGAAAAAGGAAGACGCAAGAAGGAATTGAGGAGGGAATCGGACTTCTCTGCTACCAGTAAGAGCTAGCGTTGAGTGGAACTACTACAACGATCAGCCACTAACCATTTATTCACAGTAACCGAACTCATAACACGGCACACAACATGGCGGAAATCCTGGGCCCTCGGATAGGGGGAGGATATTCCGTTGCATAGCAGACCGCCGGGTCTCCTCTAACACTGGTTGGCTGATTATTTGTATGCGCGAGCCAGCGTCGTACCGTTATCTGTGTGTTCCATCTGCGCAGAGCCCTGCGCAGCTTGTAACTGTGATATTGATTGATAGAGAACCCATACAGTTCCAAGAAAAGTAAGTATTTCGTCTGGGTCGGCTGGTAAAACCTAAACTTGACTGTTAATTTCGCCGTACGAAATGATATTTCGGACAGCACTAAGATGCCTCGTAGGGCGTCGCTTAATGTGGCCGATTTTTGTTACGATTTCGTACTGACAATGAGACATTTAGAAACACACGGAAGGCACACTTGAGAGAAATTTCTTCAAGAAGGAAGTTTTCCGATGTGATACGCGCCTTTTATATGAACCGTAAAGCCATGCTTGAGGAGATCAGCTAACCGCGCTGCTGCTGCAACTTAGGTGACATCTCTATCCACGCCTTTCAGCTTGCGAATCTTCATGTTCTCAGTATAAATTTCATTAATAATGCCTGTTAGTCCTCGATTAATCGCAGATCACAAGTGTCGAAATACTCGACCCCTCGGCCAATTCTCTGGGGATTGGCGACCCTCATGCATGAGTTAAACTAGTTGTACAACTTTGAACTATGGAAAAGAAAAGGTTAGAATCCGAGGTCAAAAGACTTTCGGACTGGGGAGGTGGGGTAAGTCGGGGGGGGGGGCGGGGATGTGCGGAGATAGCCCTACCGGTTTGTGGTGGTTCTCTTGGGTTCTTAAATAGCATCGGCCGATGCACCATGTTTTGATTGGGCCGGTTGCATTAACACATTTATTGTAGTAATTTTATGTTCTTTAATCGTAACATAGTCACAACAGTACAAGGCGGACGTGCGAGCGGAAGGAATTCTACAACACCTACTCCCTTTAGGCACCCCTTGCTGAGTCCGGTTCGGGGGCAGCTTTTATACTGATCGCACCGCCCCTTTTGGGGTGGATCCGCAGTATCGTGACGTAATTTTACCGTGATGTAATCGTCACGACAGGCAGCGAGCCCTATCTGGTTCTCAAAGCCTTCAATTTATTCCTCATTTTTCAGCTTTAATCACGATCCCGTGATAAGAGAACGTTAGCTGATCCTGGTCGATAACCCTTCCGTGCGTCGGCTCGGCTCTTGAAAAGGTGATTTGAGACGGCACGATTATCTTAAACTTCTTGTGAAAAATTTTGAGATTGAAGTTACAAAATCGCTGAAAAACTTTACGCAGGGAGGAAAGGATGGGCTTGGAAGTCCTTGTCGAATACGACGACATCGTCAATATACGTCAAGCAGCTCTCCTCCAAGCCAGCCAACACTGGATACATGACCCGGCAGAAATACGCACCGGCGTTCTTCAGTCCGAAAGGGGGTACTCCACACCATGGTCGGTGCGGGCAGTACTGTCTGTGTGATGTAGTCTTCGCGACGCATTCCTCCGCCAACTCAGCGTTGGCCTTGTCACCCCCTTCTCATTTCCTCATTCTCAGCCTCCGTGCATATCATGGGCGCTTCTCACAACATCCTAGGCAGCGAGCGATCAACATTCCTACCACTGCTTATCTTCGCCTTCGTCGGAAACGATTCCGCACGTGAGGGACTTCCTCTACTTTCCGCCTTCCGCCCATACCGCCTACGATCATACACACATAATTGACTCCGTCTTGCACCACCAACCATTTTTTGCTTCTGTCTCTGCAGTTCTCGTTTCGTTTTTGACTACTAATCTGGCATGGCTTCACCAACCAACGGGTGTCAAGCCCATTGTAACTTTAAAGTTAATAAAATCGTACACGCAGAAAAACATATGTATGTATTAAAGATTCTGTTGAAATAGCAACAATACTTTTTTATTCCACAACGTTTTCATCCCGATCAGTTACGGGCTACGTCCTTAATGATAGTCGCTCCGCCTTCTTTCTCCCTGGTACTGCTCCCGCGCTTGTCGAGTTGCCACACTGCCATCTTGTCTCAGTCCAGAGCTCCATGTGGGGTGGTCATATCGTCCTCGGTTCTTGAGCGCCGCTTTCTTGCATGCGACCATCGATCCGTCTTGTGATTGTGACAGTTCTTCTCCATCAGCCGACCTGTCACCCGGGCCTGACGCTGGTACCGACACCCTTTTCAGCTATTTCTAAGCTAGGCAAGAGTTTCTGCCTGGGACGGGATTGAACCCTGATCATCGAGATCATTACCATAGGCCCTTAACCTCTCGGCCATCCCGCCCCTCTAAAAAATAGCAACAGTATATGAGGAAATATTGAAAATGGCCGAAAAATGTGGCATTTTTGCTACTTTCTCTACTTAGATTCCTTAGAAACCACTTTAAAATCTATTGACTATAGTCGTGATATTATATATGAAGCTCTTGCTACGTTCCTTATCGGAAACGAGTTCATCACCTATGAGAATTACAATTTTCATCTCTGGCAATCATCTTTGACCTCTCTGCCGGATTCCATTTGATCTTCTTTGGGTATACATATAGGGTGGTAAGAAAGTCTTGCGCCACTTTGCTTAAAAGATTTAGAACTTCCGACTTCTGAATTGTATCCATAACCTAACATGTGGTAGTTGTTAGTCATTCACGAAGCAGCGTTACGATGGTTACAAATAACCAAACCCTCTTCTTTAACTTCAGATACGATGTCATTTCCACAAGAGCATGTTTGAGCCCTCATCTTTAACGGACGGTGGCACAGCACTGGAACGAAGGAAACCATTCGCAACATCAGCGTTGTATTCGCAGAAGGAACCACAACCTTCAGCATCGCGGAGCTCTGGATATGTCGTCTACAGCTCCATGCTCCAGCTTCGAAGACAAGCCGTGGTTGGAACAAGCTCCTGTGGTAGAAAATTCTGCCTTTCTCGAAGCTGTCGCAGCGGATCCGGAAGATAGCCCTCGTACTCTTGCAAGGGGACTATAACACAGTCATACTACAGTTACAAATTGGCTCCATTCCCTCGTTACAGAGAAACGCTGAGTGGACTGAGCTCGGACGTCTCGACCGACAGCACGTGGTTTACCCGAGCATTCACTGGCCAATAAGCCCTTCTCCGCTCCCTTGAAAACAGCTTTGAAAAAACACAGATAGGTATTATGAGGGATATGAACCATGTTCCTTCAAATCATGCAGTGTTGTCCTGCTGCCCTTAGCAGAAGCGCTTTCATTGAAGCGCAATTGGAAGTACACTTTAAGAAGGGTCTGCAGCAGCGCTTCTCGCACAGGGCAGGAATGATGTACAAGAAGATGGTAACGAAAGAGCACATGAACTCTACTGTCGTTATAGAAATTCCGCTTTGGAGACCCGCGGAAGCAGTTCGAGAAAAATGGCCAAGAGTGCAATCGGTGCACACTCGCAATGATGCAGCAGGACCCTACGTCGATAAAGAGACTAGTAAAATATCAAAGAAATGAGGTTGGCATCCGATTTTGCAATCATCGTATTATACTTACATTGTCCCCTGTAGCTAACAATTACCATCCTTCCACGTTGCTTTTTAGTTGAGAAAAGAGGCACTAAGATTGATGATGTCATACGGGCAGTCAGCGAGTTCTTTGGCTTCCAGCCTGCTCAGTTCTGCATGTAGAAGATGGCTGCCCTGCCTATCAGGGACACCATGGTTCTGACTAAAAATGGTGATAAAACCATGGAGTAAAATGCACCGCGCACTGAATAAGAAAACCAAGAAAAAGCAGGCGTCAAACGGCTCAAGACTTTCTTACCACCCTATATAAGGGGTGCCTAGTCGCATTATTCTCACTTGTACTACTTGTCCCACTGACGATCCTTCGGGAGTACAACTTCTTCACCCGTTTAATTTCGTATAATTGGCGTTAACCTACGATCCTCTCATCTCCACCTTCAAGTACGTATATCCTGTATAGGGTTTGGAGGTGAACAGGATATCTCTTTTTATTCTAATTGTCAGCTTTTCTGTTTCTCGAATCTGTAGTCCTTACTACCGGCAGCAACGCAGATCGATAAAGGATAGGGACATTCGGCACGAGCGGCTGCAGCGCAGTAGCCGCAAGGAATGTCTCAGATCATTGATAGAAAAAATTATCGTCTCATTATTTCAAAAGCTCGGGGAAATTCAGAGAAAATCGGTTATGAAACGCCTAGTACGCGGGCCTGGCTCGGCTTATATTGCGCTCAAGAGTGACGTCCTCCCTGTTCCGCCATTATTTTCGACCTTTAAGCGCATGGCAGGGAAACGATTGTTGTCTTCTTAAGTTTTTCGTTTACAACTGTTCTGTGATGTTCTCTGTTTGTTGTTGTTTTTGGTTCCCGCTTTGGGTTTTCATTTCCCACGACTGCCTTATGCAGCGTATTGAATCAATAAATAAATTCCGTGCTGCAATACCCGTCTCAACGGGACTGACAATAATCGAACAATGTTGTTTTTCGCTCAGATTTCCTTCAGCAGGATAATTAGGGGCGCTTGCCACGAATTTGACATCTGTTTTCAAATTTGTGGATGAAAGCCACCCATATCGTCATAATTACCAAACAATAGTTTTTCGACCTACATTGTTTCGATGGATGGCCGCGAAGGGGGCAGCTACTAAGGAAATCCGCCACCACCCTTTCTATTGCTCTACGCTGGTTTTCTCCCACAGTAGAGTTTGAAAGGGCCTTTACTGGCACGGAAAAATAGTCTCCACCTTGGCACTGTGTTAGAAGACAATAAACCAGCTGGGACTAGACAATCGTGAGCATTACATCAGCTCAATACCATTTGAGTACTAAAGTAAAGAAAATCTAATGCTTGTGACTTGTGCTAATGACACATTTCAAATTCTGTATTTTATACAAGCTGAGCATGAATAATGGCTATACATAGCAAACGTTCAAGGACATGAGCAAAGAGCAAAACTGTAAATTTGTTCTTACCCATTGAAACAAAATGAAACAGTTCACCTAGAGAGTCAAACCTGAGCTTGATCACTGACGTCTTCCATAAGTACGTCAGAATAGCCGTTGCGAGTGGTTCGCCTTATAATTACTCGAAGAAATCATTTTGTTTTGTACATACAACAAAGAGGCGAGGAAAAATATGACTAGAAGCGAAAGCACAGAGATCACAAGTAGCGTTACGGCCGCAATGGTGAGCGTTGTCACACCGAAGCGCTCCATAACTCCTGAATTCAGTTATATAAACTATAAAAAATTATTTAGCGAAGAGGAGTTACAATTTTTAGTGAAGAACCACACAAATTTATTATAGACCCCGAAATGCACTACGAGTGGCGCGCAGACCCTGATTCATCATCGGCCAGCTGGCTCTCTCAGGGTTTGTTCGGAGTAAATTTGAAGTTTATGCTTCGCTACTACCTTCGCCGCACTGGTAAAGTGTGCTAGATGTTAAAGCAGCTACGGGCAAACCGCGAATGAATGCCACTGTTCGTTTAGAGTGATTCGAAGGCTTTAAATCCTAACAGCGCCAGTGAGCTGGGTTGTCTTTCGTATAGATCCTGAATGAACCCTTACTGAACCCCGTTGATGAATCAAAGCTTGCGGTACATTTCGAGGTTCATTCCGTGTAAACCGTCCATGAATTCGTTACCCAGTTATCGGATGTATTTTATCACAACTACGGACCGAAAAATTTTCTCCCGTACGCTTAATGGGTCGTCGGAAATAGCACTGTCAAAAGTTGGATGAAGAGGGGAAATGTGGAACAAATCTAACCTCTTTCAAACTCGTTCAAATGTAATGGATTTGATGTTGAGACTTCGTACAACGACTTGTCGACGTCACAAATCGAATAGTCAGCCGTTCCAGCACAGAGTAGGAATTTCATCAAATAAGCGACCTCGGTGTTCTCAATTGTCGACGAGAACAGTCTGAAGTCATCGATTTTGTGGAATCTATTTGGAAAGAATTTGATACGATGAAAAGCGCTACTCACTCAGAAAAAGGACCATCGGCCCATATTCCCACGTCTTCTCCACCGTGAAAGCCGTATTTGGTAGGAATGGCGCTGCGTTGTCGGTAGAGCGGTTGCCCTAAAATTTCGTCTATATTTTTTTGTATAACTTTCTCTAGAAATCTGCCTGAATTTGTGTAATTAGGAGGTGCCGATGTTGTAGAATTGTAAAAATCAGCAAACATGCAAGAGCAATTCATCAGGGCTAGAGGCGAAGATTGAACTTCTAATGAGCAACAGTTCCTTATCCGCCGAAAGTCACCCATAACCGCCGCGAAGTATCCTTTGGTATCTCATTTACCGTTGATGAGGATACACACTTGAGAGAAAATTTGAAAAGTTTCATCACACCTGTTGGACTCTCACCTTACCCCTACACTCTCTTCGCTCTACCGTTTTTCCTTTTTTCAATTTACTTGGTCTTGTGCGGAAGGTAAAGCCCTAGTGAACAGTCCAGGGAGAAAGTTGAGCCAGTCGGAGGTTGCTTAGCTGGCAGATTTCCAGGTCATGAGTGTGAACTCGAGGTAACCGTCAAATGCTACAAATTTTAATGTGCCTAAAGTGACTTTCGTCGAATATACGAGTTCTTGCTATAAGAAATGGACATAAACAGACCTGTGGCGACTCCGTCATGCATTTGGAAGCCGTTTGCATACCCGGGTCCTGTGGCAAAGAACATAGTTGGCACAAAGTATTCGGCACCATTAGCTCCGCCCTCGCTGATTTTGAAACTCTCTGAACGGAACAAAAAAATGGAATGAAAAACTGAAACGCAATAGTTCAATAAACTGGATATATACACAATGGTTCAATATGAAAAGTGTCCAAGAAAAATGTCCAATTTGGTTTGATAAACGTCCGACGTGGTTTGAAAAACGTCTGACGTGATTTGAAAAGTGTCCAATCCAAAGTGATAATGGTATAAATATTTCTAACTTCCGTGTCAATCGTAACGACACAAGAATCGGGACCGAAGACGCGGAAGGCGAAATACAATGAAAAGCTTTTGTAGGAACTGGCGTTGAACTACACATGTCGAACAGAGGATGAATGAAGAAAGGTGAATGACGTTGAAAGAAGAGGATAACAATGGATAAATGGCGAAATTTGTAATAATTAGATGGAAATGGAAGAGAAATACATGGTGGATAGAGGGATAATAAGATGTATGCGAATGAAGAACGGAAATCGTTGAAATGGACCCTTTATTTGTGTATCGATCAAGTTCTCACCGAAAATGCTATCGGTTTTTGGCACGTATCCGGGTAACGTGAGAGCATGACCATGATCCGCTGTGACAATGATCAACGTGTCGTTCAAGTTTGTCATTTCGCGAGCCTGAAAGATGCACACAGAAGTTCTCAAGCACTGGGTAGCAAACTGGGTCCTTTTGTAAGTAAAGTCGATGGTAATTCATGATCCTTGTTCAAAAAGTGCACTGCAAAAAAATTTCAAGTTTTCGTAAACCTCGAGAGAGTGCCGATAACGGTACCGGCTCATTTGATTTAGCATATTTTCAGTCTGCCGGAAACAGAAAGACGCGGGTTCATTTTCCGATGTCATGAAAGCAACTATAAATTCAGAATAGGCATATTTTCTTTCCTTTAAAGCAACATTCGAGGAGCAATGGATTAGCAACTGGGTGAGGAATCGCCTTTCACTATTGAATGGTTGAGAAAATTTTTCGAATGGCGTTATGAAGAAATGAAAGGTAGCATGAGATTGTTCAGTCTCTTCGGGAGGGGACACAATGCCGATTATCTGCTGCCAGTTCTCGTCAAAACTCCGGCGCAAGTCTGTTCACTCGATAAAGATAGTATTTAGCTTATACAATGAATCACGGTGCGACAGCGCTATACCAAGTCGGTTGTCTGCCTTCCCAGACAAGTCCGGTAACAATTTACCCGATCCCGGAGAGATGGAAGACTTGATTAGCTCCGGAGATGATCGATCGCTCCACAGTATGGGGGAAATGGCGCTCTTAAACATTGACACTCGTGCACCGCTAATCAATCAGTCACATATAAGCAATTCTACACATTCTGCAAATTTTCTCCCATACGACACCAACCGATAGGTAACTCGCCCAATTTCTTTGGGTAAAGGTTACATCTAACAGGTGACAAACCGTTCTGATCGCCTCTTCGAATTCATACATCTCAGCGAAGGCGAGGTGCATCTGGTTGATGTGTTCTGCCATGTCTATCAACCCACCTAAACATTTTCCAAATTTTAACGCATCGGTGATGATGTGGAGTCTCATTTCTATAGTTTATAGTTAGATATTATAATTACCCTCAACCACCAAGAAGAAGCCATCGTTGTCCTTTTGGAGATGTCTGATTGCTTTCTGTGTCATCTCGTGCAGTCGCGGCGCTGTCTGCTGACCATCTACCAGCTGATTCAGATAGTACGGAAGGTGTTGGTCGGAGAAAACACCTACAAGTGAGATGGATAACCAAATGTTTATCTTGAAGTTAATTATGCGGATTCTTCATTTCACGTATGCGTACGCAACCTGAAAAGTGGAGTTCAAATTGAAGAACCGTTACTTGTCGTAAGAATGTTCTGTCATCAGTCGAGAAATTAAAATCCTTCCCGTGACTGAACGCCGCTTCTTTTTTGATGTGTAAAGGTAAATGTAAAGGTATCGGCGTTGATCAGTCTACGAATAACGCGCCGCCGCTTTCGTGTTCCATTCAAGTCATCGAGGCATAGTGAATGCGTTTTTGGCCCACATAATGATCTGCGGGGGTCAGCCGCTACACCAGGTCAGTGTCTTTACCTTCCCAGACAGGTCTTCTACCAATTTACGACCGACAAAAGGGGGACCTAATTTGGTATCTACCGCATGTAGGCCAGGATCCAGAGAGATCGCTCGACCGTGCGGGTGACAGCAGCGCTGCTCATCACAGTACCACGCGGGTCCTTTTTTTGATGTGACGATGATATAACTTGCTCATTGAGATGCACCACTTTCATAGGAGCTAAAGCACAGAAAAAGCAAGTAGAATAGTTGATGCTGATCGATTCCCTTAGGAAGCGTTCGACTCACAGTGAGAATTTTTCCTCCAACCTTCCATTCCAAGAGCCATATTGAATTAAGTTAGGCAACGACTTGCCGTATTCACCTAACGTGTAATTCTGAGAGAACAATCTTCCAGATATGTTTCATACCCGATCTGGGCTTGATTGGTTTTGAGCATAGATTGATCGTCTGATCAAAGCAGCAGCTCTTGCTGCTCTGGTTCAGCACATCCTGGACATACTTCACTATGATATAAACTATGACAGATGAAATGGCTCAACGAGCTAGATCCTGAGCTGGAATGTGGAAAACGCTGTTTTGCTCCTTGAAGCATTTTGCCACATTTCACTATTACTTGGCAAGTACATAAAGAGTGTCTCCAGCTAGTAAACCTTTTCCGACATTTACATCAAGAACAGGGGCGCGTGGTACACTGGTAGGAGGCGCAACTGACACCCAAATGGTCGAGCGTTAAATCCTGGTCCGTGGTAACGAAGCCTTCCATCCCTACACGGGTCGGTTAAATTGGTAGCAGACTTGTCTGGTAAGGTGGAGACACTGACTGTTATAGCGGCTGACCCCCGCGAGTCTTCGTGTAGGCCAAATACGTGCTAACCATGCGCATACAATTCTGAATAGAACACGACTGGAGTGGCGCATCTTTTTTCACCTCTGCTTTTGGGTGAAAAAGCGTCCCGTCAGTAGCATTGAGAGGAGCGTTTTCAGCTCAGTTTCTCTTTCTATTTTCCATTTTTTCTCTTTTCTCTTCCTATTTCCTAACGCAGTTGGTGAATATCGCAGCTCGTCACCCACCAAGTACTTTTTCCTCCTGATCCAGTCCATCCGCTGCGTCCAAATCGTTACGTGTTCTTAAAACTCTTCGCTTTCCTTCCAAAGACAACCATTCAAGATCGATGTTTGCTCCATCTCTGCGTAAACCATGTCGTGTTTCATCCATGAGGTAGGCTCGCCCTCCTCCCATCATCACCTGAAATTCTTCTGGTTGGCAAAATTTGATAGCTACTTACTTCTCATGGCAAACCTCCATTGCGAGCCTAACATCATCTGACGAGGCGTCACTATACGATATTTAGCATATACGATATATATGCTAACCTTAAATTCTGAAGCAGGATACGAAAGAAGCTGCTTAGCTATGTCGCGATCGCAACGAGATGTGTCCTTGTCATATTCTGAACTCCGATCGACTCCCTGAAAATTCTATTTGAGATGGGCTAAACCATAACTCGAGATTTCATGCTCACTTTTGCATATAGAGCTGCTGGAGTAGCATGTGTCACTCGAGTTGTCGTCACAAAACCCACAGCTACGCCTGGAAAGAATACTTCTGCCTTTAGATCATGTGATGTGGTCATCTAATCTGAGATTGAGCAATCGGCTTGAAAAGCAGAACGAAACACGTCTCTTCTACCTTTCTGAAGTGCTCCTTCGACAATCCCATCGACAATGTGCGATTCGGTCGCATTCGTGCACGTTGCCTTCGTGTTGGGCATAGTGCCCAGCATCTTTGAGTTAGTCTGAAGTCGAACCATTAATTGCAGTTCGGAAATTTTGAGACTGTGAAAAAGAGCTCTTGCTGTGCGTGATATTCAAAATTCAAAGGGGTACATCATATTGAAACTTTTTCGATAATCAGTTTGTTTCCTCAATGGGGAACGCTGCTAATTTTGACCGAGTGGTCAGCCCTCAACACTGAGAGGTCTCACAAGGGAAGGTTGTGAGCGATCGGTGACGATTCATAACGAAACCTATATGAGCGTGTAGGGCTTTACACGTGGAATGCAACGATGTGTTCACCAGGTGCCGTCGCCACCTGGTTGATCTGAAAATGGCCGGCGAAATTTTGCACTGAAATTTTACACGTAGGCTCCCCGCCAGCGGGAGTAGCGGGGCCAGTTCCTCGGCCGCTGCGACTAGGTGGTCGAGTGGGTAGTGCTACGGTTTTAAAATCTGACGACCGGGGTTCGATCCCTCCGTGCAGCTTCTCTATTGCCTTCATGCGCTAGATTCCAAATTACGCTCCTTTTGCAATTTTGCAGCAGTTTCGAGATAGAATCGCGTCTGGGACGAGTATCACCAGCAGTGTACGCACGGAGGACGAAATCTGCTATGTTCGCGGCCCATACTTACCGTAACCCAAATCCATCCCAAATTCAGAAACTAATGTCAGATTCGTGTTCAGCGCCCCGAATAACCCCCGTAGACAAAGTTTCAGCTCAATCGGTGATTTCGACCCAATCACTTACTTTGACTACGAACCCTAGCAAGCGCACGCCAGACATAACGGGAAAAGCCGATGTTAGATTTGTGAATTGTGGATTTGTCAGCTGCCCAGGTAATCTTCTTTGATGAATATGAAAAGAAACTCATCCAAAATAGAGTCTCTGTTCTCTAGAGTCGAAAAAGTGGAACAATAGAACAAAGAATATTCTCGGCAAGTGAACCTTCATACAACTACTCACACTGGCAAAATCAAGGCTGGTTAGGTCAGAATCACCGATTTAGCCCAAACTTTGTCTACGGGGGTTATTCGGGGCGCTGATCATGAATCTGACATTAGTTTCTGAATTTGGGATGGATTTGGGTTACGGTAAGTATGGGCCGCGAACATAGCAGATTTCGTCCTCCGTGCGTACTCTGTTGGTCATATTCGTCCCAAACGCGATTCTGTCTGGAAACTGCGGCAAAACCGCAGAAGGAGCGTATTTTGGAATCTAGCGCATGAAGGCAAAAGAAAAGCAACACGGAGGAATCGATCCCCGGTCATCAGATTGTAAGTCCGTAGCCTACGTGTGCGGCAGTGTAAAATTTCGCCGGCCATTTTCAAATCAACCAGGTGGCGACGGCACCTGGTGAACACGTCGTTGCATTTCTCGTGCAAAGCCCTACACGCTCATATAGGTTTCGTTATGAATCGTCACCGATCGCTCACAACCTTCCCTTGTCAGAAAGGTTTTCAAGTGAAAGTAGAACTGAAGTTGCCGGCGCCGATTAGACCCCAAAGCTGCGCCACGCAATCGTTTTCCATTCAGAATGCCGGAATCGGCCGATGTCAGTGGCGTTTCTTGTCTTCTTGTCACTGCACCAGACACACCCGCTAAGAGTATTTTGGGTGTATGCCATGAACTCTTCAGGCGTAAGCCTTTCCTCTCGTGAACTATGTTGTCGAGACAAGGATGAGAGCTTCGATTTGACCAAGATAAAAGGTGATTGTTTTCAGTTCAGTTCTTATTACTTTCTCTAGTACATTCAGTCCAAAGGCGTAGCGCAATGGCAAGAGGCGCCACCGCACTTGCACACTCAATCGTTCGAACCTCTGCGGACTAGCCAATCCTTGCATTCTCCCAAGTCATATCATAGGCCAAACACACACTCAGCATGTCAATACGATGTAAATGAAAAACGATTTCCGCGGCGCGGCTTCAGTGGACTGGTTGACGCCGAGCATCTTTACCTTTTAACTTTTATTCCAGAACTCTTACAATGCAGAGGTTCAGGGTTTGAGGAATTATGCCCAATTGTGCTTTGTATAGCTCACAGATCTGATAGAAAAACTCTCTCTGGAGTGTCGCATGCTGCCGTGTCGAACGAGGTTAGTAAGGTGGATCAGTTTCATTCTGCCTAACGTTTCAACCTGTTCGTCGTCGTCAGAGGCCTAAAAGTTGGGCCGAATAAAACTGATCCACCTTACTAACCTCGTTCGGCGCAGCGGCATACGACAATTCTACCATTATGCCGAGGTTTCAAGATGAGAGAACTTGGAGAATTCTCTCTGGAGTAATAATGGGTGGAAACTAGTTGCCTTGACTAAATTCCGATGTGAGGGAAGAAGTTACGTCTAATGAGGAGACATGAAGATTCGAAGGGAAACTCATCTCTCACCTTTCGCCCCGTGAGTAGGGCTGTGGCTCCAGCTGCTGAATCGGTGACGTGATGATCGAAAGAGCTCGTCTGAACATCTGAGTCAGTTACTCTGTGCGATTCAATAAGAGTGTAGTGGAGGTCAGCAGTGACCATTGGGTTACCTTTACGAGTCCGGCATGGGCAAACTCTTCAAAGAAAAGCGGTGCATTGACGTGAGGATTGCCAGCATGTTGGTTTTTATTAACCCTCGCGCTCGTCACTGTCGAAATCCCCATGCCGTCGCCGATGAAGAGGATGATATTCTTTGGACGATTTCCTGTGATGAATAAAATTCAAACCGCAGAACATAAAACCTGAAGCCCCTTTGTTTTCTCTCCCTCGAATTCCAGGAAGGAAATCATAAATGAGTGTATTACTGCAGAAGAAGGAGTGTAGAAGTTGTTACCGAACAAAAAGCGTGTCAAAGAGTACAGATGGAAATGGTCCCCGCTGACTTGACAAGCTCAATGTATAGGCACAATAACTATATTACAAATTACTCGCTGGCCCAGCCGTCGTTATGCCAACTCTTTTTCTTCTTATCCAAAATTTTGGCTAAATCATTTCGGATGAGAAATTCCTAGGGGAACGTGTGCCCTTCGGAACGAACGTTTTGCAATATTTTCCAAGGAAATACCTAAATTTGAAGCGATTCTTGCCTAGAAATTGCTGAGAAATAAGAGAAGGAAGACACAAAATTAGGTCAAAATTGGTATCTTCGGGAGTGTCAATGCACAGTAGTCTAGTATCAAATTTTTGGAGCACTTGCTACTTCAACCACTGGATCTATTCCTATTGAATCTATTTGGTGATGGGTGGGTTTGGGGATGCAGCCGATGAGAAGATTCCGGACCTTGTTTTTTTTACAGAAACTTGCGCTAAATGGTGTACACTGAAAAATTGATATTATGTACATTTAGTGGGTTAAGAGTGAAAAATAAAGGGAAGGGGTCGATGTTTCTCAGTCCCTCAGGGACGCTCCGCAGCATTGATGTTCAAAGTCATCGTAGGTAATCAAAATCATAGTAAATCTACTCGGTGGTGGCATTTATAAACCTATACAGTAACATGCGGTGCCAGCCGCTATACTATGTCAGCGTCGTTACCTTCCCAAGTCTGGTACGAATTTACTTGACCCTGGACGAACGGAAGGCGTAGTCAGCCCAATAGCACAAGAATAGCAGTAAATAGCGATACGATACACATTATGCACGGATACAAAATACACATTCAACATGACTCAACGATTCTGCAAGAAGAAGAGTTATGAGTGCTAAAGAGTTTTTTCATAATCATCCCTCTTTTACATCAAACGTGGGCGTTCCAGAACTTTTCTTAGATCCGTTCCTAGCCATATATTTTGCGTGGAAGAAATTCAGGACACTGATCAGAGGTCCTAAGCGGAAGTACTCACCTTTTAAGAGATGAGGATTCATCTGTAACTTCTTGTCGACGTTCTTTCGTGCTATGCTGTTCCAGAAGTTGATTTCGTCTGCAAGCACGATATACAGTTCATCGTCAGTTTTCGTTTTATATGAAAAAGTTGGAGAGACTCACTGGCTTGAATGTTCCGAGGTGCTGCATCATGATAAAGTTGGTTGAAGACGAATAGGCTAAGCACCCAGTAAAGCATCCGACGAGCTGAAGAAAGGGCAACATAATCGCACGAATCCAAAGTTAATACGAGTGCACTGTCGAAGTAGGACGTATGGACTTAAGTATCAAAAAGTGTTATGAACAGCAATTAAGACGTGTGAAGAGACGAGGTAAGTGTAGAATAGAACTGGTCGTGAGGCACTAGAGCTCCTCATTGAAACGCGGCGAAATAGGGTCGTTCTTGGTGATATTTCGAAGATATTTGAAAAATTGGTAGTGATCGATCTATCGCGTTGGTTGGCGAGAGTATGTTCTTCTTATATATAGGAGGCTAGATGTGGGTGGGTTGTCGATGACACAGCCAAACGGGCCATCGCCATCGGTAAATCGCAGAAAGGATGCCGCCGACTAACCGACACCATTACCATTCGAGGACGGGTGCCCCACACCCACCCCCACCTTGCTGATATACAACTACAAAAAGAGGACAGATCACCTCCAGATTGAAGATTTTCTGGAAGCAATACTTCTCCATATGCGATATTTTTTGTAATTGTAAATTGTCCAGCTACCCTCATCCACAGAGGGCACTAATTAGTTTTCATATCAACAGAAAGATTTCCCAGAAATGCATGAAAAGCTTCTTCATCATCTCAAATACAGATTCTTCTTGAAGGCATAATCTTGATCACCATATCGGGTGTTTCTACGTTCAACCAAATAAACTTTCCCAAGGTAACGAGAACATGACGATGGTGTAAAATAAACAGGCCAGCTAGAGACCCAAATGTATAAAAAAAAAAAGAGAAATGTCCACTCCTCCTCCCGTGGGAACCTATCTCAGGTCATTTTTTCGGTCTATTGGAGTGAGACGCTGAAAGAAAGGATCACATTACGCAGTCTGGGCCCAATCTCCGTCAAAACAATTATATTAGTTTGTTCAATTTCTAGTATAATAGTTTGTTTTTATTCTATCACGATATTGCGATTCCTTGATTATATTCAGAATCATTGAAATGAATGATAAGTGCGATTTTGGAGGGGACGGCAGTAGGGAGGGGGATGGGAGTAAATGAAGTACATGGTTCAGGATGGATAAGGATAGTGTGACTTATTTACTTATTTATTTATTCATTTATTCACATTGAACGAGTACACTTGTTAAGCGTGCCACCACTGAGGTAGAAAGTGGTACAAACAAACCAAGAAGACTACAGGAAACTGAAACAAATGAAACTAAAACCTGTAGGTTAGTCATTTTCGGAGTCAATACATGTACATTGTCCATTTGAATCGTGGGTAGAATCCTTTAAGTATGCTTGTGGTAAAATGGTCACAGCTATTTCTATAAACCTAGAAGCACTATAACAATATGGTGCCTTCATACAATGTATCAAAATTAGCAAACCTAACACAACAAACGGATTGGAGGGGCTAGCAAGGCACCATATTGTTATAGTGCTGCTTCTAGCCCAATAGAAATAACTGTGACCATTTTACCACAAGCATACACATTTTTTAGTTAAAGGATAAGTCGCATACGATTCAAATGGACAATGTACATGTATTGACTCCGAAAATCTCATTTGACTTCTTTTAATCTGTCACGTCCTATTTTTAGGCGTACACCTGTTCAAAATGGCAGAGATTTATTGGTATCTCTACAGCGGAAATCCCCAACCTTGGGACCAGCCACCGCAGATCGTTGCGTACGGTGGTGTGACTCGTTCTGCTGTCAGCGACACGAGATTGACTCGGCAATGAAATCGCGCGAATATCGTCAACGGAATATCGTCCAAAGAAGACCTCATATAACGCGAATGGGATACGGTATTTCACTAAACATCAAATATGTACTGTTTTTTTGAAGAAAATGGACTGCTATGCTGGAGTCAATTACCCGTGCTTAACATTAGGGAATTTGTGTATAGGCGATGTGGAGCCTTTTCCTCTATCTCTGAAAATAGTTTCTTGCTGTGTGGGTGCCGCCTAAGGATCACATGTTTATTATTGAAGAACTTTAAAAACCAACTCTGAGTGGTGTTAAAGAATGGAGAGTCTGAAAAATCAAAAATTCACATTTTAGCACGATTCTATTTTTTCGAGGGATCCATGTAGTAAGCACAACTAATAATGGTGTTCCAGAGTTCATAGTAACGACTCATCTCATTTCCCTCTTTCTCACAACACTGGCGAAAGTGGTGTCGTTATAGAGCAGTTCTATGAGCGTTTTTTGGGGATTATTATATGCTCGGTGCATCCCTAAACATACCCATAAATTCAGGTAATGCCGTGGTGTGTGAGGTTATTTTTCAATAGGATAACGTGCATGCTTGAAAGATGTTCAAAGTAGCTATCAGTGTCAACAGTATCTTGTATATCTTTGCGAATCTTCTCAACGATTAAAAAGTCGTCGGTAAAATTGGGAGTTGCAAACAGCCCCTGAACACCACCAATTATTACTCTAAATATTGCCAACTTAGAGAACGTTGGTTGGGCTGTTCATTAAAATTTGAGTCGATCGATAGCCTTTAAAATCGATAAAATCGAACTTTCTTCGTAGTGGTTATGAAGATGAAAGTTGCACTGCCCGAACTCTTCGTCAGGAATCTAGTCAAGTTCAAGACCATCCAACGCTGACAGTGTTGAGAGCTTTTGCTGGGTAATTCGGTCCTACTGTCTGTGTGTAACAGAGAGGGGGGGTATCCCTGTCGCGGACCGATCTCTCATTTGGCACGCATCCAACATTCGATGAATAGATCTGATCTGAGAGCGGCGATCGGCGGGGATATCCCAAAGTACTCGGGGTGTACCCAACAGCGTCGATCATCTGACACGGGTCAGGCCAATAATGGCGCAATGAACGCAAGTCAACAAGTCCGCTTGGGTCATGGCTGTTGCTATTTACGAGGTTTTGTTTGAATCACCACTGGTGCTATGGTAACATCCAACAAGAATAGCATTTGACATCAATGACGATCAAAAATGTATAGATGTTGGGATTTGTTGCCCGAGAACGTTCTAGTTCCTTCATAGGACAATACGCCGCGTCCGAAAAATGTGGAGGCACCCCGATTTCTTACCTGATCGACCTTCACTTTCGAAATCAGCAGCTCAAATCTCCTGATCCTATGATTTTTTGCAGCGCTCAGTTTGCTAGTGTGGATTCGAGAAGGGAATTTGTTGAGTGAATCGCTAAAACAAGAAATTAGGGGATGTCCCTATAGTTTTTGGACGTAGTGCACGTACGAGAAAATTAATTGTCAGGTACGACTTCCTAACAGTTTCCAAAACCTGTTTCAGTAAAGAGCGCAGGGAAATTTCAAGGGAGTGCCATCGAACGCAGCAGGAGAGTAAATACTTGTACCATTTTAAATGCAAATTGTGCGAGTTTATCGTTGTTCCGTCCGTTTACCAACTTATATGACCCGAAAATAAAATAAATTAAATTAAAAAACCAATGACGTCGGTTTGTTAATATCACCAAGTTCGTCCAAACTTCAAAGCTGTACTAGTCGGTGATTATGTATATCTGATTTCTGTTCTTTCATCTCTCTCACCCACGGTTTGCAAAAGTGCAAAACTTTAGCAGCGCAAACTGTGACGTACACGAATCAGCGGAATTTATGAAAACAAATTCCAGGCGATTTCGTTTTCAGTATGATGGAATACACATTTGGCGAAATAAGTGTTATTTCAGTGATTTTGAACAAACCAGGATCAATTGGTTAGGGTGTCTGCTTATTGTGAATATGATGAATAGTGATGAAGTAGAACTATCGAGCAACAAAAACAAGAAAGATATAGACAAAAAACCATCATATTGTGATAGAACAAGAGCAAAATTGTGGTCCACGCAGCTCGACGAGAGAATAAAAACTGAGGGAAGAAGTTCGTCCGCTGTCAGCGCTTGCATATTTATGAAACGTTTTATCTCTGCTAATCCTTCCAGTTCCAGATAAAATTTGCAACATGTTCATGTGTTTTTGAGTTGCCTGTGCTACGTAATATTTTTGAAGGGACAGCGAACAAACATGTGGTATGACAAGCGCAGACAAACTTCAATGATTCCGATTATAGCAAGGATCACTTCCTGCAAACGATTTCTCAGTTAATTCTCCCTCTCCTTATTCGACATTTTTGGAGTATTTCACAGAGGTATCACCATGCAAGTCTTTGTCTCTGCATTCCCAGTCAGGTCTGGTACCAATTTTCCCGCAGGGATGAAAGCTTCGGGTAACCTAGGAGGGGATCGCTCAACCGACTATGCTATGGAGGTGGAGTTTATCGCTATCTCGCTTCAAGTAATGAAGAAATGTCGACTGAATGAATAATTTTCTTTTCTTCAAGTGAATTATTGCAGCCCAAAAATGTATTAGCATCCTTATTGGAAACTGCGACGGCTAGACAGCTGCTTTTATTACAACATACAATAATGTCGCTCGTTTCATCTAGTAATCTTGAAAACTGCTGAACTAAAGTCGGTTGAGAAGGCAGTGCTTACTCAGCGTCAGACCGTCACTGGATCTGAAGAGAAATGATCTTCAAAATAAGAAAAATGAATACAATAGTGTAATACTCTGTAGGCCGAAGCCATTTAACCAAGATCGTACAAGTTGTTTAGGGTTAATGTTGTCCGCCTTCGTCAGAGCCTGGAAGAAGAAAGAGGAGATTGGGAGATCACTCGTTCATTAACAATTTCAAGTCACAGTGGTGAATCAGAGGGCTCCAGGAGACAAAGACGAATCGCAGAGCTCGTGATAAGCAGCTCAAAAAGCGACATGAGGGGGAGTAGGGCGATGGATGAGCGTTGAAAGGGAAGAGCAGTGGAAACGAAGCAGTGGACTACGTGATTAACTGCAGGTGAGGGAAAATTGAGAAAAAATAAGAAGACCAAGTACATAGAATGTAGGATCCGAGTTATATGCGCGAACAAACAAAACAGAATGCTTTGAAAACTTTGGAAGAAGTAGGTTAGCATAGAGTAAAAACCGATGAATAGATCGCCTATCCTGCCTGGAAAAATAGAGAAGTCATTGATTATTAAATTAATTCATTCCCTTATCTTATCTTTCTTATTAATTCACTCCCTTACGCTCATAACAGATGCGCTCACAATCAAGTGTGTTGGAAAAAACATGTATGAATATCCATGCCAGCTCTTGAGATTTGGATTTGTTATTTATTTATTTATTTGTATGAAGCACACGCCATTGCGCGTAGAAGTTACAACAAATCAACGATAAAAAACAAATCGGAAAATACAAAAACAATTTTTCTTTGCAAAGTAACTCAAACACTCCAAGAAAAAATAACTAGGGAAAGACAGCTTACGGACGAAACGAAGAGTGAACAATACAAATCCAGAGGGGGTAGTTTGACCGAGAGAGATAAAAAGAGATTGGAAAAGATATTGAAATCTAACCAGCGGAGTATACTTAATGCCCAAAAACCGATAGAAACCAGTTTATAGGAAGATTCCAATGGAAGGAGTAACCAGCCTTCAGCAATAAATTTAGAAATAAAAGGGATACCCCGGCGGCTGAAAAAGTTGACCTAATTTTTGTCCTAACAGGCAGCTTACGGAGTTTAAATAGACTCCCTCTAGTGGAAGAGTTACATGTACATATATGACGAAGAAATCTAAATTTATAATTTAAATTTCGTTTCTACCAGTACAGTATTTTATAATCAGCTCCGCTACACCACAAGGCCAGCATGCCACATGACCAAGTCGTTTCTCGTTCCGCAAATACGTGGCTCTTACACTTGGGCCTTCTGCTTTGTAAGGTATATATATATATGCATATATACACACATGTATACACATATATGTGTATATATATATATACATTTATACACATATAACATGTATATTTGCGTCTTTCATGTATATATAGTATATATATATATATATTGGATACGAAACGATAGTGCAATGCGCTCCGCTACAGCCCTCGCACGCGCGCGCGCACAACACAACGTCTGCTACCACGTGTCTGATTCTGGGTAGTGTCAGTGGCTTCCGAGCGAAGTTATTTTGAATATTCACTTATAGGTTTATGTCTTTCTTGAGGGAAGGACAGAAAACTGTGGTCCCGCTCTCCACAATAGGACGAACATAATTTTTATAAGCCTTGACCAGGGTTCCTACATCTTTGATTTTGAGAGACTTTGACTTAAAAATATTACAAGAACGGGGGAGGGCTTTGGTATGAGGCATTTTCAAGTGTTGCAAGAAGCTTAGTTTACACGAGACCAAAAAAGCCAAGGTCACGAGCTCCGGAAACACATTCCAGTGCAAGATTCCTTATAGTATAGGATGAGGGAAAATCACCTGAACCGATGCATAAGACCTTAGTTTTGTGAGGAGTTAATGGAAGGGCGTTTTTATTCGCCCAGGTAGAGATAGAATCAATGGCTACTTGGAGAGAAGCCAACTCGTTCTGATTTTCAATACTACGATAAATTCTCACGTCGTCTGAATACATTTGACAGCAGACCTGAGAATGAATGTGCGTAGGCAAGTTAAATGTATATAAAAGAAAAAGAAGAGGGGAAGGAACACCACCCCGTGGGATCCCTGAGGTGAAAGCGTAAATTTTGGAGAACCACTGGCCTACACGAAATTGATACGTCCGCTACGTTGATACGTCCGCTCATTTAGAAAATTATTTATCAAACGAATTATGTCAGGGTCAACACCTACAACTTGGAGGTTTTTCAGCAAAATAACATGGGACACTTTATCAAATGCCTTTGCGAAGTCGAAATATATCACGTGGACATCCTTTTTGAGGTCTTCTGCGGCTGTACAGTCATTTAGAGAAGAAAGAGGGCTTTTTCTTGGATCGTCCTTCAAGAAAACCTTGTGACATTTAGGTATCAGATTGTGCTCTACAAGGTGTGCCAAAACGTGTAACTTGACCATTTTTCCAAACGTTGTCGCAAAAATGGATGTAAGGCTTAGTCTGTAACTAGCCGATACATTAAAAGGGGGTTTCTTATCAACCTTTCTACCCCCTTTGTGTTAGGGATTGCATTAACGATCGAATGTTTCCACCTAGAAGGAACGACGTCTGTCAAAAACGAGAGATTAAATATATACTTTGAAGGAAGACGATCGGATGGAGAATTTTCTTTAAAAAGGCCGTGGGAAACGTGTCAGGCGTAATGGAATACGAAAAAGAGAAACTCGACAAATGTTTAAATATATTTTCTTTTGAAAACCAGAAATCGCTGCTCTTTCTCGGAAAATACAGGGAAGAGTTACTAAATCATCTGGCATAACAGAAGAGCACGGTGTAAAGGCTTCTGAAAATTCATGAGCTAGTAGCTCCGCCTTGTCGAAGTCAGAGTGATTTCATATCATTATCATCATATTCATATCATATCATATTATCATTGTCATCATCGGTTTCATCAAGTAGGGAAGGAATGCCCTGACGCTCCTTGAGCCTAATTGTAAGACGAAGAAAACGATATAGTTTCCTAACATCTGTACATTCTACAACATTTCGCTCAACATAAGAAGAAAGTTTAGCGACTATTCTATCATACCGTTTCTTGTAAGCACTATGCGCACTCCACACCCAAATGGTGAGCGACACCCCAGAGCCTATCAGCTCTCGACGACATTTTCTGCGAGTATTTAGGACCTCTGAATTTTTCCTTACGAACGCTGGACATCGGAACAAAAGTGGATACGGTATGCTCAATAACGCTCAAAAACAATTCATAAGCTTTATCTGTTTATTATTCATACGGAACGGACTGCGCCCCATAAAAGCACCTTAATTATGAAGTTCTGGTCAGAAATAAAACGTCAACGGCATAAGTTTAAAAGGAAAAATGAATACAAATTACTTTTGTGGACCGTAATTTAATAAGCTTGCGGGAAAGAGGTAATAGTTCAAGAACGCACTTTGAAATGACGACAGCCTTTTGCAGATGTCTCAGAAAAACAAACCGTTTCTCGTCGCAGCATAAAGTAGTGTTTATAGAAACATTGATGACACATGCACTTGACACATGGCCTTTCGACGGGAATGTGGAATACCAGCTCAGGATCAACTATTTATTTGATTTCTGGTTTTGAAATTTTGACGTTTTTACATTTAAGTAGGGTAGCTAGAGCTTTTCTAAGCTATATCCAACCGTCAAGAAAGTGTGGTGAAATTCTGAAATTTTCGTGCTTCTATGCCCAGCGAGGTTATTAGGGTGGACCAACTTTCTTATGGACTAACGTTTCGACTTGAACGTCGTAATCGGAGGCCTAGAAAATGTCTCGAAACTTAATTGCCATTGAACTGTCCGGCCAAGCGCCATATCGTCCGTAGCATTTTCGACGCACTTCTACAATCACAACGAAAAGACCGCAAAAAACGAAAGAAATCAACAACACCCCGCGTGATCCACCGCAAGAGTGTTGCGAATTGCAACCAACTCTTGCTGTTAATAAGAATGCAATAATATTAGGGTGTTCCATAAACAACTGGTTCATCATACCAAATTTCCGAGTTTCGGGTATTTCTCAAGCAGCTTAGGGCTCGTATAGACCAGATGCGGCGCGCGGCGCGGCCTAATGCAAAAGATGCAAAATCAATAGATCGCACCGCGCGCCGCCGACGCGCTCCGTTTAGAGCAGATCGCGCCTACCGAAATGTAGGCGTGAGATGAATTGCGTTGTGTGCCGCGGGCACAGAGGTGTAGTGTTGGACGGAGCGGTGGTTTCTAGTGCAAAAGAAGTGTTTGTATTTTCACTAGGCGGGTAGAGTTCAGAGATTGTGAAGATTCTGGAGGGCTTCACTGTCAGCCAGGCCCTGACGCTGCCTATCTCTCTTTTCTGCGAAGTGTTTATCTTTGTGATCTTATGATTTTATTTACTTTGGATTTAAGCAGGAGCGGTTTCACGTTCATTATCTTTAGATTACTTTGGTACTATTATTGCTCGCTGAAGTTTTCAAAGAAACTGCGAGAATTAGAAGACAGGAATTAGAATAGCAGACTACCCATGCGGGAGAGGCCGAAAATAGCGGTGTTCACTGAAGAATGGTTGAAATTGAAAATAATCATATTCTAATTGAGAGGATTCCGTTTCAGTCATCATCAAAGCCGTAGTCTAAATCAATTTGAGGACCATTTTTCGAGTTTCATCTGGCAAAGGGACACCTTTTATTCCACTCACTCCCAATTTTTGAATTCGATTCCCGTTCGTTTTCCTATTTAATTCTTCCTGATCCACCTCTGAATTGCTTCAAAAAGTTTCGGAATCTTTTCTGGTCATAAGTTTGTCACGATTCGAAACCACCCTTCATCAGCTTACTCAGAAACTTGTGCGGTACAGTGGCTGCGCATGAGCTCACAGCGTTGGCTGTGCATTGCACACGGCACGCGGTGGCGATGACGCCATCGCCCCTGCAATCGTCGGTCGCTTGGTCGCGCGGCGTCTAAACGAGCCCTTACGCTTCATTATTTGCATATATTCAATTAGCAAAGTCTGCTGTAATTGTCTGTTCCTTCTGTAGAAGCGAATAGTGCACAACTCCACGACTAAAGGACCAGGATGAGAGCAGGATCTTCTTCACATGAGGGGCCAGCTTTGAAATTCGTTCAGGCTTCACGTGCTTCTGAAGCCACTGGATCGCCCGTGTAGTGCCATCGTAGGTGCACCACTTCTCTTCCTGTGCCACGATTGAGCTCAACCACGAAGTTGTTCTGGAACGGTTGAGGTGGTTCTGGTAGATGACCACTCGTCGCCGCTTCTGAGCCGGAGTCAGCGCATGGGTTCCATCCTTGCAAGACCGCTCTTCTTCCACCCGTTTTTAGGTAGCGATATACGGTGGTACATGAAGTGATGATAATCTTCGAGATCATCCTTACGCTCCGGGCAGTCTGCCTTCTGACTGCTGCTAGAACAGCACGTCTGTTCGGCCGAATTGGTCTCCAAACAAAACTTCTTATCCGTGATGTCAAATATTTCTTTTCGAAAGCGGTTGAACCAACTTTGGCACATTTACTTGCAAAAAGCATCTTTGCCTTACAAAGGCACGATAGCTTGATTAGCAGCGCAGGTAGACAGAACAGAATGGAAGTAATGAAGAAGCACCTCGCGATAATTCGATCTCTGCTTCATTTTCAAGAAATCATCGAAGTGCAGAGAGTAGAGCAGAACAGCTGTTAAATATGCCGTTGAAAACTATCGTCGAACAACCTCATCATGCCAAGATACCATTTCGTTCGGATCTTATATAACCAAGATATAACATGTACAACGTACATTGTCCAAATAGACCAGAAACTTATGGAACAACGTAATAATAGGAGTCCGACGGAGCAGCGATTTTTGCGATGATCCTAGCACCACCATCACAAGATCTACTTCTAGTATAATTAATTGCCACCCGCAAAAACGCGGTAATAAGGCTAAAAATTCACTACAATAATAATAGGAACCCTTGCTAGATCATGGATGCGCATACAGAAAGTGGACACTGACGAATTACACTTAAACAACGCTTTTATAAGAAGTGATCGAGAAGCAACTGTATTGAAGACAACCTCTAACGAAAATGTGAGACTGGAGCTAAAGCAAGATGGAAAAGATGGAAAGCTTGGTATTCTTAGCGTAAGAAATGGGTATTATTTTTCATTTTGCGTTTTATTTCAACTTTTTTTTCACGGTCCCGAAGAAATGTCGGAGTATTCACACTTTTCTTCACCTGAAATGAACAAGCGTGATGTGCACGAAGAATGCACTGCACTGTCACGTAATGTGATGAACGTGTGGAACATTTCGATCTCATGCACTAGCCAGAGCTTCTTTTAAAAATCTTTTTATCCGTTGATCGAGTAGAAAAGAATCTTCACTGAAAAACAGATAAAATGACAAGAATAATTGCCTCGATCACCTCCAACATACACCGATAAGTTCATTTACTTAAACACTTCAAGTATAAGAAATTGAATCCAATAAGATCGACTCTGCTTTTTTGACATTAGAGATATATACGAGAATGATATGTAACTCATTAATTTCAGTAGACATTTTTGTAGTAATCGGCAGTGAAACGATCCAAAAATGGCTTCCACCTTCGGTCCAACAATTGATTTTCAACAAAATAGTTAAGTAATACTTGGTGAACGAACAAATATTGTTGATCGGTCTGCAATGCTCTGATTCACGAACTATCAAATGAAATCTGTTGAAAAAAGTAAGAGTAAACGTAAAGTGGTTGGCGTTGATCACTGCTTCAAGAGTGCGCCACGCATTGGCCATTTACTCAGGATCGCAGAGGCATGGTGAATGCGTAGTTGGCTTACACAATGAATGGGTCCTAAGCCAAGCTTCAGTGGGTTTGAATTAGCAGGCATTTGTGGTACCAATTTACCTGTCGTCGAAGGGACGCAGGGTTAACTTGAATGAGAATCGGTCACTCGACAATGATGGCTTGAGTAGCGCCTTTTACCTCTGAACCACGCACGCCCTATCGAGAAGATTTGTGGTCCATTTAATTTCCCTCAACACTATTTGCTTATCGTACTTCAGTATTTCAAATGAACAACCTCTCATAACTCCTCTCACCTACACTTTATTACAGGGACCAGTTTGTAATAAACTTTATGATATAAAATTGTCGCTCTTATTTATCTGTTCTCTTACTTCGCTCAGGCTCGTCTCTTTCATTTCAAACATTCCTCTAATGCTACGATCTTTAACACATCTTCAAATATAATGCAGTGAAGCAGGAAGAGATAACTTTTTTACCAGTTATCTTGGTGACTAATTTTTTACGCTTAGCTTACCTGTATTGTGTTTGCTCTTTGAGACCTAATTTTTAAGAGAATTTGATCACAGCTCTCTATGGGATCTTCCAGGCCAATCGATTCGAGGATATATTGAATGAGCACCATTGATCCAGTCCTGCCAACACCAGCAGAACAGTGCACGACTATTGGAGATCTAGAAAAAGAGATTGTGTGCATGTGAGCTCATTTAAATCCTCTTTCTTCGGTGAATAAAAGATCCGGCTAATGCAATAGCATTGGAACTTTGTCAGAGCGATTTCTAACTTTCTCATCTGTTAGCAATTGTATGGGAAAGTGTTTGTAAAAATTGCTTTAAGTATTAGGTTGTTAACTAATTATTTGCCGTTTTTTTCAAGCCTCTGTTGTGCGCCTAGTAGGGAAGCTTCTGAAAACGTCCAGACAGCATTCGATAGAGAATTATTTGCTCTTTTATGACTTGTATCTGCTATTTACGAAAACTTGAAATTTTGATATCTTTTTGACCATTGAAGTTGAAATCAAAAATGAGAAAAATTGACCCCACCGACAGTGAATTTTCCCTGCTTCGTTTCGCAACTTTTTGCAAAATCGTATATACCGTCGATTTTTCTTGGTTTTTGTTTACTTACAGAGCGTCAGAGTGGGGTATCTCAAAGAAGACAATAATTTTTGGATGCTTGTGCTGCCTTTCCGCCGAATGTTTCCCATAAGCTCTATACACGTCACGATAGAGCATTAGTAGCTCTATCAGGTAGTACGTTTATTTTTCCATGCTAGCCGTTTTTTAAAACTTTTATCATGAAAGCGTTTTTAAAATTCTTCAACGCTTAAAACTTTTCGTTGCAAACCTTTCGCAGAGTTCTAGGTACCATTCGAAAGAGGAAGATGTGGGCTATGAGGAACTGCATCACAGCTTTTCAGTCGCACCAGGTTTTGTTGACTTTTAGGTCGACAAAGTGGAGGTTCGACGGCTCGCGTGACCGCGCGGCGCGGCCAACGCGACGGCCGCACGCGGCCCTCGAGGAAGTGCGCGTGCGGCCGTCGCGTTGGCCGCGCCGCGCGGTCACGCGAGCCGTCGAACCTCCACTTTGTCGACCTAAAAGTCTATAGCATAGCCCACATCGAATGTATGGAAAAGAAAAGTTGTTGAAAATTTGCTTTCATGATAAAAGTTTTAAAAAACGGCTACATCAAAATGCTCTCTCGTGCCGTGTGCAGGAACTTCATGAAGCATCCAAAAATTATTGTCTTCGATTTCCTGATTGATAAACAAAAACCAAGAAAAAATACTAGAGAAATCCGTCTACTTTTAGATGGTATATACGATTTCGCAAAAAGTTGCGAAACGAAGCAGGGAAAATTCACTGTCGGTGGGGTCAATTTTTCTCATTTTTGATTTCAACTTCAATGGTCAAAAAGTTATCACAGTTTCAAGTTTTCGTAAATAGCAGGTACAAGTCGAAAATGGTGATTGTATGTAATACAGACTTCACGAAGACCCCAAATATATTAGGTGGCGATTTTCATTGAGAAACGCTACGTCCCTAGCCGATACTACGAAAATGGTGATTGTAGATAGATTTTATGTCGACGACTGAGAGTGCATCTCATCTCCACCCTATTTGACTATCATCAAAAATCAAAACCTTTAAGTTACTAATGTGTTGAATTTTGACTGAAGTGAACGTGACGAGCTGAATTTATGAAGGCACGGTGGAACGATTTGTAGAAAAATGTAGAACAGCGTTCTATTTGCGTGAAGTATGATTCACGAGAAAAAGGGTTTTATTCATGGATGGATTTTGAACACTGAAATGAAGAGGGTCCTGTGGAACAAATATTAGGTTGTAAACCCCTCGATGAGAGATTTTGACGCAGTTTCATTTTTCAAATTTGTTAACTTGAGACCGTCCAAATTGCAGAAGTTTTTCCCTTTCATGTAATTCTGCGATCGGAACAAACGGTAATCTGTAGGAGCCATGTCCAGAGAATAGGATGGATGGGGTATCAGAGTACAAGCGAGCTCCATAATTTTTGAGAAGTAATTTTGGCAGCCTGTGGTTTGGCGTTACCGTGCAGTAAGTATACTTTTTCTGCTTATCCTTCAGTTTGCGTGACACACGAGCTAACTGCAGACAGTACAGTTCCGCAGTTAGTGTAGCACCTTCAGGTATTAGGTTGGTGCAAAAGTTCTCGGACATTTGGGATACAGAACAGTTCATCTTATAATATCTGAACAATAGCAAGGAGTCATTTGAAGTAGGCTCCATTAATATCAATGGTCTTCTCTTCTCTATAACATTTTTTGACTGGAGCCAAAAATGCCGGGAAAATCCTTTTAAGATTGAAGAAGTCGCAAATGTCCGAGAATTTGCGCACCAACCTAATAGCAACTCCCAATGTATAAATGCAGAACAGCCCCACCACACACAGATCATTACTTTCTTCGGGTGCAGTTAGGCTTCGGGGTTGGCTCTCCTTGTTGGTGAGGACCCAGCCATTCCCGTATTCTCCTAGGGTCAGTATACAACACCCATTTCTCGTCTGCCGTAACCAAGTTCTTCAACCAGTTGAAGTTCCTTTTGTGACTCAGTAAGTTAACACAGGCAGTGATTCTCGCTCCGAGTTGGGTAGGCGACAGTGAGTATGGTATCCATCGGCCATACTTTTGCGCCTTTCCCAATCCGTGAAGATGTTTTGCAATAGTGGTGTGTGAACACTGAAACTCAGCTGCCAGATCACGAGTGGTGCGAGAAGGATCGGCTTCGATAGCAGCTTTCAATCGATCCAAATCGATGGAAGATAACTGCATGGGGTGTGGTTTGTCCTCGAGCTCATAACTTCCTTCCTTGAAGTTCTTGGACCAACGTGCCTCAGTGGAATAACCCACGACATCTTCTCCAAATGCTGAACAAATGTTGCGTTGTGCTTCGGCAGCGGAACGTCCATGACGAAATTCCTAAGGTCCGAGCAGTTTGAGGTCACGCGGCGTAAGCTCCATAATTAACTACAATACGAACGAAGTGGAGTGGGCGACAGGTTCAGTAGAAGTGCTGTAGTTGCACTATCTACAGCCACGCAAAAAACAAATCCAGAACCTTTTCGAAAGTTTTGACACAATCATGAAAAAATCTCTCACTAAAGGGTTTACGACCTAATAAAACCCCGGGATTTTTTTATTCAGGTGCTTTCTTGCCCCCGCTTCACCCCACATAGCACCCTGATTGGCACTGATTGACTTCATTTTGGAAGCGTTCAGAATGCGAAGTTTCAGGTATTAGTTTTTTTTTCTGAAAGCGAAATTGCTCACTGTGTATCTCTCATTATCTCCAACACTTGTATAATCGCCGTGTCAGCTGGTGGTACCCCTCGATCAGGCCAATCTACCCAATGGATGTGCCTCACCCTCAGCACCTGAACGAAAACCGTCACTGGGTCCTTCTGGGAGATGCTTTTTGAGTGAAGAAAAGCGCCTACTACTGCTCCACGCTGCTCCACAATTAGAGATGAGATATTCACTCGGATATTCGTCGTAGTAGTGAATCGCATCTATAATAGAAGATTCGCATTTGACCTTGTAATTATATAATGTTGTTCAGCTGGTAAATAGACAGATTGAAGCTAGCAGGTAAGGACTCGTGCAGAACCGGCAGTTGCTGCACGAGCGATGACATCGAGCGAGCCCCAACATTCGTTGCGGGACCACCATATGCCGAAATGCCAAGGTGGAATGACCTCTAGGAAGGAGCGCGCACAGTGTGTAAGCTTCCGCGCTGAGAGTGATAGCGTTTGATAAGCGATGCTGATAGCATAGATTACAACCTCTTCTGAAGTTCCCACCACGCCCCTTTCAAAAGTGGCTGGAAGTGTTAACGACTTGCTGTGGATACTGCCGACTCTGCATGAGCGCTAAGTCACCATGTCTTACGTTCAACTCCTGATGGGGAATTTCCACCAAAAACGCACCAACTTGGAGTCAACAATAGCGATCGTAATGTCTCCAAAAGAAATTGATCCTCTCAAAGGATAGTACTGACAGCACTTTTTTGCTCCCTGAAATCTGATCTTCTCACCGAAGTCTTAGAATTTTAGAAGACAAAACTAAGCCATTCGGTCCGTACTTTTTCCACAAGGTCACACAACATTACAATGAACTCCACTCGATTCTGGATGCACATCATCCAAAAATCCCTGCAGGTTTTATCAAGCGGTGCCTTAAAATGTCATCTTCGAATTTGAATGTAGATGATGGTGTCGCGAACATCTCTCACCTGTGTGCATATAAAACGTCTAGAGTTTGAGGGAGTGCCTACGTAATTGGCATGGATGTAATCGTTTCCATCATTGTACGTTAATCTTACTCTCGTTGCGTCCAAACAGCCCACGTCCTGCAAATCGAAATCACTCTCATAGTGAATTTGAACTGGACGTTGCACTCCTTCGGTGACAACAAGTACAATGTTCTTTGTTCTGCATATAAACCTCCGCATTGATGGAAATCGTTTCTCTCGTGGCTATGCCTCTCGAGGATGTTAGATGAAATTCCTTTCAGCGGTCTGACGTTTTGACCCACTCGTGGACTTCAGAGATTTTTAAATTACTCATTGTGTGATCCATTAGTCGGTACAGTGGTAAGAGGCGCCACTGACATGCGCACGGTCGAGCGACTGATCCCGCCCCAGGTAACTAATCGTAAGGCTACCATCCCTTCGATGTTCAGTAAATTAGTACCAGACTTGCCTGGACAGGTAAAAACACTAGTTTAGTATAGCGGCTGGCTCCCACAAACCACGTTTCAGGACCAATAGCTATTCACTATGCCTCAACTATTATAAATGGAATAGAATGCGGCGGCGCACAACTCTACCCTTTACTTTATTACTAGCCAACTAAGATTGCGCAGTAGGCAAATCGTTAGGTTCTAGTAGTGCAGGTAGGTACTGCATATATTACATTAGATAGAGCATAAAATATAAGCAGAATAGATTCCGGAATAGGAATCGACATCTAGTACATGACGGAGCAAAGCACGACGAACTGTTGAGAATAATGGAAATCACCCGATCGATATCAGAATATCTCAAGTTTTGGATTGGAATGGAATGATCGAAAACACAGGAAGGCTTGAGATTTCGATTGATATTCCTACCGTCTAATGATGGTAGGATTATCAATAATTATCAACGAGGGAAGCGGGGTTTGAAGTAGACAAGGTCCCCTCTCGCGAGAAGGGACCTTGTTCAGAGCGGACCAGTTATTCACTCTATTAGCTCCAATCGCACAATAATATCGGACGAGGAAATTGTGAGATGTCTGCAGTGTACATTGAGGACTTCAGACTGGACAAGCTGCTCTTCAAAATCATTCTCTCGAAAGTATCACGCCTTGAAGGCAATCCGCCACATGAGCAAATTTATGAAAATTTAAACTTGGATTTAACTAGAAATATAAATTTCGAAGTTTTCGTAGCGAATTTGAATGTATTATACTGTAAGATCAATGCAAACTCCTCTCGGAAATTGATTTGTGGGGGAAGCGGAAATTGATTTGTGGAGAAAGTTCTTCTTGCAAGCTACCTTGGTAGAATTTGAATTAGGATTCGATTGCAAATCACTAAAAATGACATATCACTTCAAGGCAATGACTTAAAGGCAATCAACTCCTGCCAAAGAGATGGCGGATTGGTTCAACTATCAAGGAAAGGTTATGTTGATTCTATACCTTAAATTGACTGCTCTGAAGGGGTGGTACGCCAACCTCGATTGATAGAAGTGCGGTGGGATTACTTCGAGTATAGTGTAGTCGTGCTTAGCCTTGCACCGGCCATTTCACATTGCCACGATCTCTAATCAGAACTAGTGGTAATACCGAGATAGCAATGTGATCTCAAGGCATCCGGAATCACGGTTTTGTCACTGAATTTGGGCGCTGAAGGAAGTGGAAGATCAGTTGCAGGGCGTTTTCCACATAAAAAAGGGTCTTCGAAATACAAAAAAGCCATTGGGTGGCGTGGGTATGACGGAATATTCCGTTTCGTTGTTCTCATGATGTATTCATGACAACCACTGGACATTCTGTAAGTACTAGTGAGTACGAGCTGTGGGACCCGAATTCAGAGTTTGGCAATACGGTCGAAGTAAATTAGTTCATTTCCACGGAAAAGCAGTCCTTTCCTTTTTCACAATATCTCTGACAAGAGAAAGGGATGCCTACCGTCAGGACCGCTCTGATTTACCGGTAAGCAATTTGTTATTATTACTTATAGTAGGGATTCGGAGATGTACTGAGTAAAGCGTGGGTACCTTATTATTGACTGAGGGAAAGAGAAAAAACAATTCAAAACAAGAAAGCACAAGTCTCGAAAGTCGCAAATGAATGACGCCTTCTGTTTTCGACATTTTGCGTAAAGCGAATGGCACTGGCGTTGACGAGATGACCTATTTTTTCTCTTTTTTCTATAATTTTACCGAGTGCAGCCGGCATACCTTATACCGATTTCTTCCCAAAGCATTGTTCGCCACAAAGGTTCTCATGATGGCAAAGTTATTCACCCTAAACAAAATATTTAAACCAAAGAAGACAAACTAGCGGTTTCACTCATTGATGAAAATTTTTCCTTTATTTCTTAGCCCAACTACATAACCGGCTAGGCGGCGAATTCCGTAGAAAAAACTATGAAGAGCTCACTTTAAGAATGCAGTAAAGAAATGTCATGGTTGTATACGCAAATTCTGCACAAAGCTCAACTTCTAGTAAAAAGAAGTGGGGTTTTATTGTCTTTCGACATTTTTGATCTACATAGTAATTTAATTGTTCAGCGAATGACTTGTTCATTTGAAGCCTTTTTTAGAGACGGTTTACAGTTGCTAATTTCGGTATATACAGGGTGTCCCAAAAAGATGTATACACTGTTTCAAATGCCATAACTTTGGCGAACGTGAACCAATCGAAAAGTGTCATAGCTTGGATGAAAGCTAAGGAAAAAGAAAATTTTCCGGTACATGTTTGGTGAAGATTGCGCCATGTACTCGACCGTGGACTCGGATTTCGCACCTGATTGATAGTGCATGGGTTGTATGCTTGCTCTATTTTGATCGTAAACAGTTGATATCGCTGGTATGAGCTGCTTCTAAGGCAGGTAACGTATGGACTTGCCGCAGCTTTTGTTTAAGTACAGAACAACATCAATATCGATCAATAATTGAAACCACTGTTTGAGAAGCTAAAACTCTTCCAACAGCGATGCAATCATAAGAAACGAATTAGAGGGAATTCAAAATGTATGAACCATAAGGATTGCGCCATGCACCTGTCTGAATCGCAGGATTATAGACCTGATTGAAAGTTCACGGATAACATGCGTGTTCTAATTTGGACGCCAACAGATTATATCGCTGATACGCGTTTCTCTTGATGCAGTAAACACAAAAGCATCAAAACGTAACATGTTTGACATGCACTTTAAGATGCTTTTGCACAATACGGCTTACTCTTTTCAAAAACCTAAGACTTGTGTAATGAGCATGTAATAGCAACTGTTATGTTGTTGAACTTGTTATGTTTTGATGTTTTTTATGTTTACTGCATCAAGAGAAGCACGTATCAGCGATATCACTTGTTTGCAACCAAAGCAGAACAGGCATGTTATCTGCGACCTTTCAATCAAGTCTAGAATCCGACGATTCGGACAGGTGCACGGCGCAATCTTCGCGGTTCATACGTGTTTTATTTCTCTAAATTCTTTTCTTATGATTGCGCCACTGTTGGAAGAGTTTTAGCTTCTCAAACAGTGGTTGCAATTATTGATCGATATTGATGTCGTTCCGTACTTAAACAAAAGCTGCGGCAAGTCGATATGCTTACTGCCTCAGAAGCAACTCATAGCAGCGATATCACTTGTTTACGACCAAAATATGGCAAACATATAACCCATGCACTATCAATCAGGTGCAAAATCCAAGTTCACGGTCGAGTACATGGCGCAATCTTCACCAAACATATGGCATGGCATGTGGTTCACGTTCGCCAAAGTTATGGCATTTCAAACAGTGTATACATCTTTTTGGGACACCCTGTATAGAGCAACTCCAAATGCATGACGGGTCTACAATCTAGGCTAACGGGAAGGCATTGGTTCACTTAAGAGCATTCAGAGCATAGGACTGAACACTTGTTCCATTGTAAGGAGCGGCATGTGAACATATAATTAACTTTGTTTATAGTTTATATAACAAACAAAAAAGCAAGATGGGCTAAGAACACTCTGCAATTTCGTACTATTTCTGGATGATCTGACACATGTCTAAATGATATATAATAATTTTTAAATCTGAATCGTTAGCTCTGTAAACTCTGTATGGGACAAGCAAAATGATTAATTAAATAAATTGAGTATTCATCGTCTGAAGTATAAGTAAAACCTCTTGTCCCTCGAAGTAAAAACCACTCGAAGGGTATAGAAATCTTCCTCATCTCATACCGGAAACGACGATTTCGTGGTTCAACTTCTTTTGAGATTTACTGACAATTCGTATACGCCATGCTTTTGGAGTTGTTCCATGTTGAAAATAGCACACAGCGTATTTTAGGCAGATTCAGACAGATTTGGAGCTTTTTTTAGCGACGAATTACAGTTGTTAATTTTGGACTACAGTATAGGCTAACGGGAAGGTACTGGTTCACTTGAGAGAATTCAGAGCATCCGCTTCAGTAACACTAACAATAAGTTGTAGTGCCCTGAGCTAGAAGTTCTTACTTCTCGTGTGATCCTTTTTTGCGATGTATGCCGCTAATCAAATCAACAAACCTTTTTAACGACGCGAACTCCTTCTTGAGCCCATGCACTCCTTTCTCCATTGTTCGTTTGACGAAGCGATATACCTACACAATTGCAATCGTTTTAGGGTCAAAATTTTTTCGTTCCGTTGTGTTGGGATACCTGATCAAAGATTTCAGCTGTTTTTAGTTACGGTTCGGATTGGTTTGTAGTGCTAAATTTGAAGGAGAAATGCATAAGAATGGAAACCAAACTCGGCTCACATTATTATTGAGCGTCTATTGCTGAACTGAGCGTGTCATTTTCACGCACGACTGCGTTTGTGTAGTATATGAAATCAAATCTAAGCCAGGTCTGAGCTGTATTTAGAGAATAGAATCTGTATCTGTTTTTGCCAGTTCCTTTCTCGACTGCACTACTGCTATCTCCTCTTTGTGTAACGCAGTGGCCCCACATAAGGATGATAACAACTGTTTCCTCATGAGGCTTCTCAAGCGCTACACATCAATAGCTTCCAGATTCCTTGCCGATGTTCCGGCGGAGTATGTATGTGTCCTACACTTTTACCAGGTGCACTGCACTACACCTGTTGTCCCATTGGTCATCAATTTACTGGAGCTTCTCCATTTGTTGCCTTTGCCTGTCAGGTGTACCATTGGGTCCTGCTCGCTCGACAAACACGAAGAGAATCGAATCTTTACGAAGACGAAGTCTGACCGTCAAGAAGGGTGGCGACCTGGTGTTCTTCTGACATCGGGTTCTAGTCCCCAAGAGCTGTCTCCGTGCTCAGCGACTATTAATTCAAACCCTATGAGTACGGTGAAGCCTTTGTTCGCGGTAAGAAGGTGGTGGTGCTTTCCATTTCTGCAGTGGTTCCAGCAGTGAGGTATTGCTTACAGTTAAAACCATCTTCACGGCATTGAACAATCTCTTCAATATTGCTGAGGTAGGTTTGTGAAAGGAAGTCGGTGATGATTTTTCGTTGCCATTGGCGAATGCGCAGAACATGAAATGGTCAAGTGTCCATACACATTTAGCAGTAAAAAAAGCAGTACCGGTGAAAAGTAGGTGAGCAGAGACTCAGCACGAGCAGCAAATCAGCAGTCAGGGAGTATTCATAGTTTCATCGCGACCCCTACTGCCGATGAGCCGTCTCCGTGTCTTTGTTCCATCTTTCGCCATTGCTACATCGCCGAATATGAATGAATCTCGATTCAAAAGCACCCATGATAGTGTCGGAATCAGTCTGTGTAACATTATTTCTACAATGAGCTGTGATCGCTGCGAGAAGCGTGGATGGAACAGCGTCTAGATCAGTATCTTTTCCAATCGTTTTTGCAATGTTCTAATCGTTAACATGATTTCTGACTAAACCCATCACAGTAACGGGGGAACGAATATAAATTGAATTAGAATCTAGCGCTCATTAGATGGGCGTTCCTGCCGTTGAGGAAGCATATTTATAATGTCTGTGTAGGAAATATAATATTTTCTCAGAGTACCTGCGCTTTTTCGTTGGCGTTTCTCGACGAACGAGCAGATCTTACACTTCTTGCACTTCTTGTACTTCTTTGGCTGTCACTTCTTCGGGATCTATCCGCTATCGTTTCATCCTCAATCAGTGAGCGCTCCGTCGTGGAGCGCTCCGTCATCGACCGTTGTGAGGCTTCAGTTTTGTAGCTCTGATCTGACGCTGAGCTTGATGCCTCCCTTCTGGATTTTTTCGATTTCGAAGATCCTGAATCACGTGGCTAAAAGAACTAGTATATAGTTGGAAAGTCCTTTCGCAAAGGTGATGGTACTGTGTTCGTTTCACGTTCTTTGAGCTACAACTTCTAAATTTTAAGGTGTCAGTGAATCATCGTGTGCAGGCACGAGATATTCCAGGTACAGCAATTCAGATCGAGTAATTAATGTTGCCTTTTTCCTTGTTGTAGTTTTTCTCCTGTTCATCGATGTAACCTAATACTAATAAGGAATATGAATTAGTATTAAAACTTCCGCTGGGTGACCAAGCGTAGTGTACAGAGCTCTTTTCCGGCTTACGTAGCTGCCTTAATCAGAGTCCTTTCTTCAACGACTAAGACGGTTATGACGAAACGTAAGCCGGCACGAAGCAGTATATATGTGCTACTTTCGATTACACTGTTAAGTAGCACTGCTAGTTTAAATTCAACGTCATGCCGATATTCATGGACAGTCTTTCATTGAATGTTTCAGTTGACGATGACCTCACTTCCAGTGTTCGTCACTACAACACCTCTTCCTCTGTTTTTCAAACTGTAAATAGAATGTATTACTATTTACAGGCGCTGCTGTCACCCGCACGGTCGAGCGATCGATCCCGGCCCGGGCTAACCAAGCTTTCTATTCCTCCGGGGTCGGGTAAATTGGTACCTTTCCAGACTTGCCTGGAAAGGTAAAGACACTGTCCCGGTGTAGCGGCTGGCCCCCGCAGGTCATTGTGTAGGCCAAATACGCATTCACTATGCCTCTACGACTTGAATGGAACACGAATGCGGCGGCGCGTCCAAAGGGGACTGATCAACGCCGACACCTTTACTTTTACCTTTTACTATTTACTTATTACAAGAATCGCTCAGACTCGTACTTCGTCAGAAACCTCGACCGGGAGAACGGTTTGCAATTACTCAGAAAACACTTAAAACACCATGCCACGGAGATATAGTACTATGCACGACGCCCACTTGGCTTGAAGAAGTGAGATGGGACAGAAGAAAGACGCGCACTCATTCCAGTGCCTGAAGAGACCATTTTTGGTGTCTCTGCCGAGAGTACGGCAGTTCAACCGTCTCATTGTGAGATCGGTCATTCCTCATTGCTACTGTCGATTTGGCTGCTGCCGGTAGCACTGTAGCAGTGGAAGTGGGTAAGTGAACTCTACACAGTTGTCTACACCACCACATTGAAATAACGATAGATATGACAATGATACCATGTTAACGATCATAAAGTCGACGCAATATTGCACACCAGTGCGCTGTACCCTCCATCCGCATGGCACCGAGGTTAATCGACACTACGACACTGCATATGACTTCACATTTCACCGAAGTTGTTCCATCATTAAAGCTCTTGAACTGAACTATCAGGGATGTGAGTTATCGCAGACGTAAGTGATAGAAAAGAGTAACGATGCTGAGGAACACTGCGCACAAAGGGACATAAAGACTTAATTAGGTGAAGAAGTTCATTGGGTTCTTAATTTTTAAAGAAACAGCTACTAGCTAGAAACAGCAACAGCATCAGTTTCTAACACACCTCTGAAAATACGCATGTTTGCGAACACGAATACCGACCGACACGACTGCTAACAAATGAAACTTACTCGTTGTGAAATGGATGGGTTACTGATTGATTCTCTATCCTCGCTGATTATCGTATTCTAGTGTGCAGTTGAAGAAAGCGGTAGAGAGGAGATGAATGGTAACTAAGCGAGACCCCCAGAGCACGCTGCCTCGAGGGAAACTAGCTACATAGCTAACTATTAATACCTACTGTATTTTGTTTAATATATTTTGTTGCTCATTATTATATATTTATTTATTTATTATATTTACATCATTTTGTCTATTATATTCTGTTATTTATCATTATTAGCAATTTTGTTTAAACTATAATAACTAATGACTGTATTTTGTTTAATTAGCCAAGATTTAGGAAGCCGTTGTGAGATCTACATGGCGGTTTGAACTTCCACCGAGCCGAAATGGAAGTTTTGCAGGTTCAATGAATTTGGAAACTCGAGATGTGGCTGATGGTCCACGCTTTATGAATACAAATTCACTACTAATGGATGTTGCCGATTGGAACAATTGTATATTTTGAGAAACGGAAGTTAGTATTGAAGCCTGGACCGCACTAATCGAGGAATTTAGAGAAAAGTGTCAGTTAGCTATTATATAATGTCGGCAAAGAATGAGAAACCGTCTTCTTCACCAAGTGTCTTGGAAATCAAGGACGAGGTGATTCACTGGGTCCACGCTTTATGAATACAAATTCACTACTAATGGATGTTGCCGATTGGAACGATTGTATATTTTGAGGAACGGAAGTTAGTATTGAAGTCTGGACCGCACTAATCGATGCAGGAATTTAGAGAAAAGTGTCAGTTAGCTATTATATAATGTCAGCAAAGAATGAGAAACCGTCTTCTTCACCAAGTGTCTTGGAGTACTTTAACCGTTCTGTGATTGGCTGAACGGAATTTTTCTTTTGTACTGCTTGATCCTGTGACAGTGGTTCAATACGCTGCAATAAGTCGCTCTACCACTGGTGTTAGTTAAGGCTTGTAGTAGAATGTGCTTATTTATTGAACCTCAACGTGAACTAGAATTAAATGGCATTTTCGCGTTTGATGTCCGGCAGAAATCACTTCAGATTCATATGTATTGAATAAAACACACATGGCCGGAACCACAAGAGTGATCTACCCAATAGTGAAAGAGCCGTAGCCAGAATCTTGAATTTTTGATTTTCATGTGTGTGTTCTTGACCTCATCAAGGCGACGATCACACAATCTCAACGTCGTTAGGCCGTCCTCGCAAATTACACCCTGTGGATATTTCAAATTAAGCCACATCTAAAATTTGTATTGTAACATTTTCGCCACTCTGTAATATCAAAAAAGAATACTATATCTGCAGAGAAGAAGCCGATACGTTCACGATTATCGTCTCTTACGTTTGGGAAGCTTACAGGTAGAGCGGAATGTGTTTACCCGCTGCTTGATTACACAGTAAAACGCGCTTCACTGGCTGTCCCTTTCCTCCTCAATACTCGTTTACAAACAGCAGACGTTCCCATCGTATTTAATCGGGTAACACGAGGATATAATATTTTCTCTTGAAGAATTGTCAAAGACACCGTTTTTAATGAAAATTAACAACGTGCCCCGTGCTGCGTTCTGCACTGCTTGCATAGTTTTGTGCGATGCCCTTCGTCCTAACTTGAGTAAACAGCGCTTTGCACATCAACAGATTGTACTAGCACTAAACGTGTGTGTAGTGTGAACGATAGCCTCAAAAGGATTTCATTTTAGCGATTATGCATCCGCAGAGACCAAAGAGCTCTGTCCTGCTTTACCAATCATAGGGAGTGCTAAGGTGGCGCAGATCGATGCCTCGTTGGCCTGAGAATGCAGGTTGCGCTAGCGGATTAGGGAGCGGCTTAGGGCTAAGTAATGGGTGACCGAGGTGGTGCGGTGCACAATCATTGGGCGTTGCCAACGACCTACAATCGTCTTCTCTACATAATTAAGTAACCCATCGGATTATAGGGACGCTGGTGCGAAACACTGCCCTATTGTCAGGAAAGTCCTCTAGCTATGGTCACTGAATTCGACAAACGAATGCAGAATTATCTGAAAACTAGCCTTTTTCTTCATAGGGCTGTAATGAAGAAGGTCGCTAAATCCACTAATCAGTTTGGAAGAATAAAAAGGTCATTTCCTATGTAGGGTTAGCGCGTTAACAAAAGCGAACCCTAGCAAGAAATTCTATTGATTAAACGTTGGAACTATTGTATGAGCGGAGTTGTTTATTCAGCTCAGCAGAGGTCTTCCAAGGTTGTAATCATTTTGACTATTTTTCGCGCGATTTTGGCATCTCTGGTGAAGATCTCCTCGAGAAATTCTTTTCGACTTTTTTTGCTTACCACTGCGTTCTGTTACGTTACCATTCACGACCACAAGGGTTGAAGAATCGTTTGCTTAATTGAAGCATGTAATTCATTCAGTTCAACAAGGCGTCATTCCTCCTCATCACCGTTTCAGCTGTGCTATGTTGAAGTAAGCAGTCTCAAAATAAGGCCAGTATTTTCAAGAAGATGTCAGATAAAAGCTTCAATTTCTACACAATGAAATCTCGCTTCTTTTCCCAATGAGCTGTGAAACACAGTAGCCCACCAGTACAGTGTACGGTGGTTGAAATGCTATGAATACCTAAACAAAACACAGGAAATCATTAAATTCGTCGTTGATCATTATATCAAGTTTCCAAGTGTTCGGCTGTGAACGAGAAAAGTGAAGAAAGTCCAATGATGAGTTCTTCCCGCCACCATACATTGCAGTGGTGGAAAGGGGAGGTGCAGCATTTCCAACGTGTGCAAATTAGAAGAAATTTTTCTACAAAGGATTTCTACACATTTCCTTCTAAACTGACTGTTTGAAAGTTGAGGCTTACGCACTATTCCACTTCACGGACTCCACTGGCAGGAGAAAACTTTTTTCACCCAATCTAACCCAAACTTCACCTAAAGGGGTAACGTGTAGTGCTGATCACGATTCTGGCATTAATTTTTCAAATTTCAGTCGGAGACCACCCATATCGTTCATTAGGGTGTCATTAGGGTGGTCAAGCCAAATTTTCAGATTTGGTTCGAAGCTAGTATAGCGGGGTTACTTTACATGCAGATCACGACTACGATTTTTTTGGTATCTTGGCCCTTCGAATTTAGCCCGATTTGGGCCGTTATGGAGGGATTTTGGTAAGCTACGAAGGTGTGGAGGCGGGGCGTGAGGCAGCAGGTGCCTGGATCTGCCGGAGTCGATCGAAATCTGAGAAAAGGACATCAGATCCGTAATCAGCGTAGCAAGTAACCTATGTAGATGATGTTTCAGACAAATCGGTGATTTTGAGCCGACCACTCGCTTTAACGATATGGGTGGTCCTCAATCGAAGTTCGAAGAGCAAATGTCAGGATCGTTATCAGCATGCAAAATAATTATTCTACACAAAAATTCAACCAAATCGGTGATCCACCTAGACCCCTAGATCCAGCCGCAATTCGGAAAATAGATGTCAGATTCGTGATCAGCACCGCCGAAAACTCTTGGAGACGAGAATTGGACCGAATGGAAAAGAAAAGTTTTCTCCGGCCAGTGGAGTCCGTGAAGTGGAATAGTGCCAACGCTTATCCTGACTTTACGGCGTTGCTGCCGCAGTAATGATGAAGGATAGGGGCTGGCAGCGCGCGCGGAGCAGCAGCACAGTAGCGGCAGCGCTGCTGCCCGTTCAGGGTTTTACTGCGGCAGGGAATGTCGCAGCGCTGCCGCAGCGGGGAATGTCCCATCATGCGGCATTCCTGCCAGGATCCCTTCCGTATTTCTGCTTTTCTTCATGCCTTGCTGCAAAGGGACGTAGGGTATATGGTGACGTCTGCAAAATTTTTTGCGTACTACACCTAACTACAGGATCCCTTCCGTATTTCTGCTTTTCTTCATGCCTTGTCTTTTGTCTTTTCTTTATCTTTATATTATGTTTTCATTATTATTGCATTTATTTTTTGTGTTTTTCTATTTATTATTTTATATTTCTGATTTTGTTCTTTTTTGATTTGTTTTTTTTTGTTTTTTGGCATTTTCGTATTTGTGTAAGCGTGCTTTGGGTACTATCCCAATTATTACGCTCCAGTGGTCGGAGAAAATAATTTTTCCTTTCTATTTTGCTCGAACTTTGCCCACGGAGGTTTTCTAGGGTGCTGATCACGAATCTGACATCCGTTTTCCGAATTCCGGCCGAAGATCAGCCGTATCGCTTGTAGGGCTAGTAGGGTGGTCTGGGTAATATAATCGATTTAGCTTAAACTTCGTTTAGGGTGGTCAATTTGCACACTGATAATGATTCTGACGTTTGTTTTTCGAGTTTCGGCCGATGACAACCCATATCGTCCACCAGGGTGTTCGGGTCAAAATATCCTAGTGGGTTCAATACGTACAGGTAGGTTATTGTACATGCTGATTATGGTTATGATTTTTGATTTTGGTTTTTCGAATTTCGCCCAATTTCTACCGCTACCTGAGAACGACATCAAATTCGTAATCAGCATCCCAAATAACTACGTGTGCGAAGGTTTTTGCCAAATCGATGATTTTGGCCCGATCACCCATTTTTGGCCATAAAAATGTTCGCTCAAAAATCTATAGTTTATTGATAGTCTGAACACTCATTTGTAGCCTTTCATGACAAATCAATCATGGTCTATTGAAATATCGCCTTGGACTGATTTCATGTCTAACGGTTTGTGAAATGTAGTCGTTTGAAAATGCATATACAAACACATTAAAGTTTTTCAAAACAAATTTCAAATTTTCCATCTAGTGCATAGATCCATGTATTTTTGAGCAAAGTCACCATACTACCAATTGGACAAATATTTCCTCTTGGTTTCGACTATTTCTGTTCAAAAATGTTAGGTAACATATCATTTTGGTCACTACTGGATGTACATCACTCGAACTTCAGAAGGCAAATGAAGTTAGAGACCGGTTACGAAAGTGAATAGCGTTACTATGAGATGGTGAACGGGATCACAACACAGCGAAAGAACAGTCTTTAAGGCCGTTCAGACTTTACTGCGCTGCTGCCGCAGTAATGACGAAACGTAGGGAGCGGCAGCGCGCGCGGCAGCTGCGCAGTAGCGGCAGCGCTGCTGCCTCTTTCAGTGTTTTGCTGCGGCAGCGCTGCCGCAGTGCCGCAGCAGCAGGGAATGTCCCGGGTCTTTGCTGCGGCAGCAAGTCCGATCTGACCTCGTTTAAACTATTTTTCGCTGATATTCCACATATATAGGTTATCAGGAGCGCTGATAACGAATCTCACATCGGTTTCAAATCCCTTCGCGAAAACCACCCATGTCGTCAACTATGCACTAAATAGTTTTTTGACCAACGGAAGTCCAGTGGACGGTCGCAAAAGCGCGCAGCTATTACGGAAATATATGCACTTCCTTACCACACAACTTTGGTTCACTGCGGCAGTAGAGACTGAAGGGGCCCTTATTCTTTAGGTTTGCACTAGTTGGTGGGTCCGAATAGAAAGCGCTTATCAAACTGCTTCAAATCTGCAGTTCGAATTTCTGAGAGACGAGAATATTGTGGAAAATTCCTGAATGATAACCTTTAAATCTCTACTCCCTTCGCGATGATTGCGAAATCGTTTTCCTATGCGTAGATGCAAAAGACACCGTAGATGACCTTTTTCTTTTCTAGGAAGCAATTTGTCTTCTTAATTTCTTTAATGGTGATAATCCTGAGGATTTACTCCAGAGTTCCCATGCATATGTACATACATGAAGGGTCCACTAGGAACCATTTCGCACTTCTTACAATTAGTCCCATATTTTCGAAAAGCATCTAGCCGCTACTTTGAAGGAATTCGTTCCTTCTAACATCCGTCTAGTCGACACATCTACAAATTTTCCTAGGCTACTTCCTCTACGGACCACTTTCGTAAGGTCGTTTATTGTTTTCAAACAATGAACGAAGAAAAAAGGAATGTATGAGTATTGGGTTAGTTTACCTTTACCATATACAGGTTAACGGGTCATTTGTGTCCGGAAAGGAGGAGTCATTACCGTGGACGCGGTAAAGCCCCATGTTCAAATATTACACTGTGCAAATGATGAGGTTTTCAATTCAAACAGTATTCCTTATTTATCTGCTTCTTACTTGACACCTGAAAGAGCTCGATCCTGCCTGGGACGGAATTGAACCCTAGTCATTGAGCTTATGGGGCTAAGCTCTTAACTTTTCGCCCATCCTGAGTCGTCTCATCAATGGCATTCAAAATTTCTGTGGGAGACGGAATATAGTGAAAAATCGTTTTATGCTTCTAAACTCAACTAAAATAAACTTTTTTACCCTGGCGCTTCGACCTATCCGTCGTTTTCAATGGAGATTTCGTTGCGGAATGCGTCGAAGCTTAGTGAAAGAGGAACGGTGGGAATGTCAGAGATGCCAGCAGATTTCACACAAACAGCTCTGAGCTGGACTGCAGCGTGGTGCTTTTCCATCGCAGACATGAATAGTGGTCTTTAGATCATCGCCCAAGATTCGCTAAAATCGGCTGAACACTTCCCAACGAATCCTGCTTTTTAATCGGGTCGCAATCCTTAGATTCGTCATGTAATTTTGCAAAAATACAAAAAATTCAAGTTGAAACAACAGTTGAATCAGTTTTATTCCATTCACTTTCACTACTATAATTTGATTCTCTGATCGTAGATCTGCTTCTCCTGCACTTTGCTATGTTAGATCAGCCGGAACCCTTTTCAGGAAAGTTGACGACCTCAGTCTTATGCTAATCAACTAAATTTCTTTCGCATCCATAAATTCAGTCCGTTTGTAGAGTCGGTTTTTTAGTGTCCACATTTTCATTAATTACGCTGAAACTTTTATAATTTTCGCGCCATTAGTCAATCAATCAATCAATTAATAATGTTTCCCGCTATTTGACTGAAAGCCGGTGACTTTCTGAATTTATGTACCTGCTTATAGAAACCTTACTCTTGTTGCATACTATTCATTCTCATTTTACAAAGTTCTGATGCTCCACTGTGGCTTCGAGTCGAATGTAAGCTTATGGGCTAGAGCGGTTTGATGAGAATTTCTCAGTGGCTCGATATCGCATATGAACAGTTTCCCACTTGATCTGAATGCTCTCAATGGCTACACATCGATTCTGCACCTCTTCACGAGGGTACATAGAAGCTCAGGCACCAGTTACAGTTTCCGACCTCATAGGACCGATTTTGATCAGTATGGTTTTTTTTCGTCGGAAGTAATTGTGGGAGCTGATCACAAGTATTATGTTCGTTTTTCAGGTTTCGAACGGGAACCACCTAAAATTCCTGTTATCAGTGGGGAAACGGCCAGAATCAATCACTTTTTGAAAGCTTTTCAGAGAGGGTCATTTTGTATGTTAATCACGAATGAAACATCTGTTTTCAAAATGCGAACAGCAGGCTGCCTCTATGTATTGACTTGATCAATTTAGTTACTAATATTTTTATTTTATTTTTTGTTTTATTTTGAAGCACGAAATTCTCGCGCAGGACATAACAGAACGCGAAAACGGTGTAAAAAGTAAATCGAAGAACGAATAAGAACATCACAGACACTGACAACAACTCAGAAAAGAATCACATTTAGTATTTCTTAATTCGCTGGTCGACAAAGTTTTTGAATTTACCAAGAGACATGTGAAGCACATTGTTCCCATTGTGCCTCAGAAAGGCGCGAAAACTTCGAATTGTTCTGTTGGAAAAGAGATGTGATCTGATTTGGCTTCTCAAGACTATCATTTGCTGAAGACCACCCCACCTCGTTCTGGGTGAAGAAACCAACGAACAGCATCTCGAATAGTTCAAATTAACTCTGCCTGCCAGTATTTTAAACATCATTAATAGATCAAATTTCAGTCTTCTATGTCTATGGGGAGTTCTCCATAGACATGGATTTGGGGAGTTCTCCATCGCGATTTTAAAAGCTGATGTTTCGTGATCGGCATCAACCATCGAGGGACCATCAGACAAATTTTGCAGTTAACTTATTTAAATTCTTTCTAACTTCGGCTTAGTCCGAAGGGTCCGAACTTGTAATTGCAGTAGTGTAGTGCCAGGAATAAGAAGCTGAATTAGGATGTGCGACGTATCCCTGTGCCTTCGCAACGGATCCCTAATACAGTCTTGACATATGGGAGGACAAGTTTCTCCATTTCCCATTTCCACCTTTTAAACATGTTGTGGATAGGTATATGAACAGCACATTTCTTTGTGTGACACGCTTTTCTTTATCTTGCTGTGCATTTCTTCCTTAAGCTTTTTCTCTGACCGTTGTGCCGTCTTTTCAGACGATTCATTTTTCCAGTCGAGCGTGAACAGATGGTACTTTGGGCGAAAGCGATGTTATCTACAATTGGGTGATCTTGTTCGTTGACTTAATGCAACTGTATAATGGGAAAATGATGACACTATCAGTAGCTGTTCAACAGAACAGAGCTCCATGCTATCCAATCTTCCCTCAATATTAAGAGAGCGTGTTCCCGACATGATGGCTGTTGGGGAATTTGACGAACAGCATGGCCTTCTTCTTAGAGCATTAGTGGCGGCGGCGGAGAGCAGTTGAGAGGCAATCGATGGAGCCGAGTTGTGCTTAGTGCAGTTAGGGGATCCACATTACGGCCGTCGCCGCTCAACGGTAAACATCTCCTTCCGAAAAACACTGCAACAGAGAGGCGCCGGCAGTAGTCGGTTGGTCGGTGGGTCGAGGCCGGCGTGGCCTGGATGCTCGTCTCTGCATCGTCAGCACTTCTTCCCACCTCGTCTCTGTCCCTCTACAAGGGCTGTCATCAGTGAATTATGTCATCTGCTGAGCGCTAAGGCTGGGCGGAGATCGATGGTCGGTCATCAGGCGAATCGGCCGGTCGCGCTAGAGGATTAAGGCGCGGCTTAGGGGGCTAAGCGACGACGAGGTCCGTAGCCAGGAGGCCGGCGGCCGGGATCCCAATGGCCTCCACTGATGGTGCGGGGCTGATGGTGGTGGTGGTGGTGGCCGTGGTGGTGTGGGAGGGAGGACCACCCGGTGGCTTAGTGCCAGGCGGGGAGGGCCCCGACCGACGACAATCGATTGGGCCTAGTCTTGCTTAGCGCAGTTAGGGGGTTTACATTACGGCCGGCCGAGTGCGAGAGAAGAGAATGTTGGCGGTGTGTGGCGAGAGAGTGGAACACGGACAGAGGAGACCCCACCGAGCATTCGCCGGAGAGGAGAGAGAGAGTCGGGCCGGCAAAACACACTAGATTCATCGATCTATTGCACCGGAGGAGCTCTCACCCTATTCTATTTGTTTATTGTTTATATTGCTCGATTCGCTTTCGTGACCTATCGGCGACCGTTGACGTCCAGCTGCGCGCTCACCATCCACTCCAATTTCCTATCTGCACTGCACTTCTCTATTGCTTCAGAAGCCATACATTCTGCAGTTCATCGCATTTCTTCTGATCGGATCAGTCGGATCAAGACAGATCTGTTCAAACCCACTTCTCAGGCTCTTAAATCATTAGTTCTGCGTGGTTCTCGCGATGTTCCTGCAAAGATTTCACGAGAATTGTCGCCACTGATCATGAATAGAAATCGTTGGAAAATTCTCGAAACAGGTCGTACTGTCATAATCCTTTTGTTGATTTCGACATCCAGATTTCATTCGATTCATTATTTTCGTCGTTCTCCACCGTCTTCCATTGACAGCTCAGCTTTGAGACTCTAAATATATTCATGATCAATGTTTGATAATTTTATTTTGAATGTCATCCTCTGAATGCCAATTATTCGTATTTAATCGCGTTTTTATTTTAGCGCAATAAATGTTATACAGACATAAAGATCAATTTAAAACTGCATTAAAACACATTTTCCGCCCCTATATTCATACATTGTTACATTCTTATACAGGGAGATAACGATTTTTTATTAGGAATGCGAAAATAAGGGGTTTGAAAAGCTGTTGGCAGGGGATATTCTCATGATTTCGGTTCTGCTTAATGCTTTTGCTCCCCAAGCAAAATTAATGGAAAGCTGGAGCTTCAGATTCTTCGAAAGGTGGGACCTAATTTATCATGCTCGCAGATATGCGGTCCGTTTTATATGGTAGGAAAATCAAAAACTCAGGGTGATTTCAACTTCCACTGCGCTTCTCATCGTTGCTTTTTCCATCCACGTTACATTTTCCAGTGCTGGCTCAGTTCGCCGACGATGCCCATTGACATCATCTTATTCATTCATCTTAGAAATCCACTAACCGCGTTGCTAGCCATCGAAGGAAAAGCCGGACGGCCGGCTATCGGCGTCTTGGGAGCTCAAATTCTCCAGCGCTCTCAGCCTCGATTGCTTAAAATGAGTTTCCACAAAACGCCCAGCCTGCCTCCTCTTCTTTACTGCGCTGCCATTTGTTGTTTGTGACATCTGCTTGACTCAGTTCACTTTAGTTCAGCTACTGCTCGAAAGAAAGGGGCGCGAATGGTTCAGTGGTTAGGGGCGCTACTCACTACTCGCACGGGTGAACGATCTATCTCCGCCCGGGTTAGCCAATCCACCAATCCACATCCGTCTGGGGTCTGGTAAATTGGTACCAGACTTGTTTGGGTTAGTAAATGCACTGACTTGGTGTAGCAGCTGGACCCCGCAAATCATTGTATGGGTCAAACACGCATACACGGTGCGTATACAATCCTGAATGGAATATGAATGAGTCGGCGCGTCCTTAGAGGAGTAATCAATGCCTAGACCTTTACCTTTACCTTTACCTTCGCTGTTCGATATAGTTTAGTAGTTTCGTTTCGTTGACTGTAGCTTATGAATGGGTCCTATTCGCCCCTTCTTCGCCGATCCCTTCGGTTTTTTAATTGGTGTTTTTGTTTTTGTTACGTACGTTTTGAAATTATGCTCGAGCCACCGCATTCTGTTTTCTTCCGCTCGTCAATTTTATGGGGCTTTTTCTAAAGTGTTGCCGTTAATACAGTGTTCACATAATTTCCATCATCTTTCAATATATGTTAACATCGCCAAAACGTGTCGTGCTCTTTTCCTAGCGTGTCGGCTATAAGTTTCGTTTTTAGCAGCGAAACATTATTGCTAATTAGGTGTTTCGTAATCATCCCATAGTTCATCATTGAAAATTTTCTTTTCTGCTTCTCCTTCCTCGTTTTATTCCTTTGCGAAATTCCTATATGCTGTTTTAGGAATATGCAGATGTTTAATTTATCCGTTCATTTATCCGAGTCGTGGACCGAATCGACACGTAGCAATATTAGAATTACAGTCCGCATTAAAGGAAAACCATCAAGCTAGTCGATCTATGAAAGAATGATATAGGATGTTGTGCGTTGAACGCAAAATACGGCTAGAAATATATAACTATAACTTCCCAAGGCCTAAGTGAAGCTTAGTTTTGATGTGATTTTTTTCGGAAGTAATCAATCAATCAATCAACCAATCAAACAGAAAATCAAGAAAAATTATCAATTTGTGCCTCTTTACGTCTTCAAATGGTCTGGAGTACTTTCTTGTGGAGAAGCGACACTGTACTGAAGTTTTCTTTATATGGGGAATCGAGTTCTTTCAACTTCTCGATCATTCAGCATATCTCTTTTGGCGATCGATTCGAGCATTACTATATTTACCTATTTGTTTGGGCGTTCGTGGTTCAAACGTACTAATAGTGAAAGTTGTAGGACGAAAAATTAAGGAGCACTTTCAAAAAACGAAACTCAGATGTTTAGCGAGACAGTCAAGACAGGCTCGTAACAGAAGTCTTTTTAGTGGCATCTTCTGAAAAAGTATGGGTTTTTTTTGTCAAATGCTTCCATCTATTTTCACAGTCAGATCGTGACCATTGTCCACCTGAACAATTTTCTAGAACATTACTAGTTTTTTTTCCGCCAGCTTAGTCTCACTCCTTCCTCTTCATCGCTTTAACTAATGAATAACAGTGAAACTCGTTGACAGATTTCTTTATTAAAACGCACATAATAACGAATCAAGTGAACTCGTTCCATTGCGCCTGACATGATTTGTTGTAATAAAAAACAACGGAACAGTGACATTCATTATCTTTGCAGCCACTTTTTTTGAAAAATGGAGTACCTGAGAGAAATGGGGCTTGCAACTACATTTTCTATATGGACTGTAGCAGTACTTCACGAAAGGAGCAAGAAAGTAGTAGTGGCAAATACATGTTGCGCTCCATAATACCACATAAATTCAATCCATCTCACGAAACTGTATCAGTAACTTCTAACAGATCTTAAGACCCACTTTTTAATATTTATTTTTATTTATTTTTATTATTTATTTTTTTTATTTAATTTTAATAATTTTTACTTCGAGGAAGTTTCTCTTTTGACAGATTCCGTCAGAAATACCGTAAAATATTTCGTGTACCGCTTTACTGAGTTTATGTCGCCATTTTTAGCCTTCGTTAAGTGCAAGTCTGTGGTATTGGCAACCTCCTGCTGCTTTCTTATTCTTCAGCTTAAGCAAGCCCAACAGTAGCTCTCGAAATTCCGAGCAAGAGCTCTTATAAGTAGCAAAAAATCGCCTCTCAAGACAATTGGAGTGAGAAATATGAACCGATTGCCTGAATGTAGGTAATCACATTGTCTTAATCTTAATTCTCATTATTTAGCTGATTGTTGGAAGTTAAAGGTAAAGGTAAAGGCGCCGGCGCTGATCAGTCGCGTAAGGATGCGCCACCGCATTCCTGTTCCATTCAAATCGCGGAGGCATGGTGAATGCGTACTTGGCCTATACAATAACTTGCAAGGGTCAGCCGCTATACCATGTCAGTCAGTGTTTTTACCTTCCCAGACAAGTATGGTATCAATTTACCCAACCCCGAAGGGAAGGGTTGGTTAGCCCGCGCAGGGATCAATCGCTTGACCGTGCGGGTGTCAGTAGCGCCTCATAGCCCTGCACCGCGCCAATAATATTAATGAAAACGCTGGTTCTTTCCAAGCACGATTTCAGAAATTATTGGAAAAATGATGCAAGAACCAATATCCTATCAGTTCCTCGTTGCTCACCTCTCTTCCCCAAACAAAACCATCTGATTTAACTTTTCTGCTACTGTTGCATTAAAAACTTGAGCCACTTTGCCATGGTAACCTCCATTCGCCTACTACAACATCTCAGTGTAACCTAAACCATGTCCATCTCCTAGAGTTTTTGTGATCACTGATGTCAGGTGAGCTTTGCAGGGGCTTTGCTAAGTTTATAATTAGATCATATCTTATTTTATTAAGCCTCGACTGTGTGGGCGCCGTTTGCGAAACCCCCGTAAGGCGCTTTAGTGGAGCACTTAGTAGTAAGGGGAAATCTATCTCCCCACACTCGATCACTGAGCTTTGATCTCTCTCACGGCAAAAAAATTGTTTTTCCAAGTTGTAGTTTTCGTCTCATCCCCTTTATTGGGTTCCGCTCCACAGAAAAAACTTCAAACAAGCAATATAAAAAGGTAGCAAGAACTTATAAACTCTTTTCTTCTTTTTCTTTATAATTAGATGAATTGATAAAGGAACGACGGTGAACCAACCTTCCGACTCGGCAGTAAGGGGAGTTAACCGTAACTGTGAACAACTGTGAATTTACCTTGGTATTGAATTGGAGTATATATAATTCTATATAATCAAATACCTCACTAAACAGCTGTCAAAATGAATAGTAAAAGGCAATGCCTGAAATGGTGCAGCGATAAGAGGCGCTACTTATACCCGCACGGTCCAGTGATCGATCTTGCTCGGACTAACGATGCCTTCCCTCTTTCCGGGGTTTGGCAAATTAATACCAGACTCGCTTGGTAAGGTGAAAGCTCTGTGATGAACAGCGGTTGGGCTCCGCAAGTCAATAATTGGCCAACCGCTTACAACGCGTTTGCGACTCTTGACGGAATAACGAGGCACGGCGCGTCCTTAGAGATATTTACTACTTTCTGTAACTGAAACATAAGGGTAAAATTTTGCTTACTCCGCTTATCCTACTTTTTTGCGTTCTGATCAGAAGCACTCAATCGCCTGCATTTTCCCCTGCGTGGTTTCAGAAAGTTATTAGTATGCTTCAAATTGGTGTCTCGCCCAACGTATTTTAGCTGTTGTTCGTAGTTTTTGATGTTTTTAATGCGAAGCGTACTTTTCTATACTTCCCCGTGTCGCTCCAGCCCGTGTACTGCATAAATACAGGAATAAATCTTTTGGTGATGTGAATTGGAGAAAGAAAAGGGCGCGAGTGGTGCTGTGGTAAGAGGCGCAACTGACACCTGTACGGTCGTGCGATCAATTCCCGCCCAGGCTAACGAAGCCTTCCATACCTCCAACGTCGGGAAAATTGGTACCAGACTTGTCTGATAAGGTAAAGACGCTGAATTAGTACAACGCTTGGCCGTGCAAGATATTGCATAGGTTAAATACACGTTCACCATGACTTTACAGTTGTGAATGGAACACTAATGCAGCGGTGCGTCCTTACGGAATTGATGAATGCCAACACCTTTACCCTTTACCTTGTAAATGGGAAAGAAATTTTGTATGATCGTTCATGGTTCAGCCTTTTATATTTTGCTCTTTGTGCTTTACCCGTGAGAATGCTCTTGTACGAGAAACCATCTTGCAATTAAGTTCATTTCTGCAGTTTTCCGCCGATTCTTCAGAAGGGAATCCGCCTAGCCGTGCAATAGCGCTCTATTGCACATCGGTCTTGCTCGCTCACAGTCGTAATGAAGCCGTAATTAGTGGCGTTAGGCGCTCTCTGACTGACTGACTGACAGAGGAAGACTTGTCATCTCAGCAGTCTGTGTGTGTGTATGTGTGTGTGATGTGAGCGGGTAGTGGATGCTTCGCCGTTACCATGGACGTTGTTTAAATGCACCTCTCTCTGTCTAGTAGTATATGCCTTCAACCCTCAACCCATAATCCGTAACATTGGCCTTTCTAGAATACTCTATGCCATCCTGTCCAGCAACCATGTTCCGGAAATCTGATCCGATAGCGTTTTCTGTCGGTTAAAATTTGGTCGCTGGAACTCCTTTTGTACTTGCTGGGTAACGGGAATGCAATGGGTGGGATCTTCGTCACTAACCGCATATCTCGGAACATATTCTATCCAAGTCCTTTGTTTATGCAGCAAATTTCCGATGTTAAAATATGGTAAAGTTATATTTTACCCGTTCAGAAAGGAATTGATAAAATTGGTTGTGTCACTGCAAAATGACTGCATTAGGCGGAATGTTATTCGTTCCATTCATTGTCGATGATCGTATCCCTCTTTTGCCGACCGAAATAGAAACGTGAAATTGCGAAGCCTGAAACTACAAAAAAAGAAGTTTGGTTTTTTGATGCTGCACAAAAGTTTCCAGAATAAGTTTGTAGTTGAGAAGAGTTCTACTATCAGAGGAAGTTCAGCGGAATTTCATCTCTATTCGCGTTGCTCTGAGATGGTAAATTATTATCAAAGGATTCAAAACGTTTTCTCAAGGCTCCTAGACTGCTATCTGAACTCGCATTGATTGACTAGAAAGGAATTGTCTACGCTTTCATTTATTGTTGTGAAAGTTGCGATATCGGTTGTCTGTTCGTCCTTTTTAGAGTCGTTCTGTTTAACATAGCACTGTTCCGTATGGCATATTGATATGATAAATAGATTCTCCATGTTTTCTCGAATTTTCTACACTTTCATTTTTGGCTGTGGAAGTTGCGATATCGGTTGTCTGTTCGTCATTTTTAGAGTCGTTCTGTTTAACCCTTAAAGCTCGGCATCTATGATAATCTTCTTAGTAATATTTGCTTCTGCCGCATATCATCCATTATTAAGATTGATCACTAAGTTTAAAGATGAAGGATTAAGGCCTCCAAAGACAACGAGAAGATCGAGAAGTTAGGCCGTTAAACAAAATTTTTCCGCCTGACCACCTCGTGCGTCAGAAGGGATTGATATCAAATAAATTCCTCGATCCGCGTGCCATATCGGATCACGAGCATTCGATCAGTCCGTCTATTTTCAGATTCACCGGTCCATCTTCAGCCCTCAGGCGATGGACGTCAAGTACAAGTACGCGATCGTTCGCGTCAAGGAGTCGTCAGTGATCGACTTCTTCGGTCTCATCGTAAGTTCCTTTCGTCCACTTTACGTTTTGCTGCTGCTGCTTACAGTTGTTTGGCGTTCCTCCACCTTGCACCCTGCACCCATCGCCGGCCGCCGACCCTCCCGTCTCTGCTCTCTGTTTACTGATAGCCACCCACCTGTACATAGCTCCGCCACGATCAGCATCACTTTCACCAGTGGCGGTCCCGCCTTAGTCGTTTTCCCATCGTTCTACCGTCACTGTACGGTTGTGACGATTAGACCAGTCACCAAAGGAAGTTTCACCAGAAATGTGACCACGAATGGTGACTGCGACGCCATTGAAATGCAACACTGTGAGAAGTACACTACCATGAGAGAAAACGATCCATAGAAAGAAGGGAACATTGTTCGTAGGAAATCGTTAACTCTAGTAATAGTGCGGTTGGAAATACGCCCTTTTATAGGAAATTAATTTAATAAATCTCCAGACAGATTATCCCCTTATTGTAGATCATATTTATAAATCAACTAACATCGAATGGTCTAGGAGAGCGAAAAGCTGGACATTGAAAGTTGTGCCATTTGAAAGCCATTGGAAATCTCTGTTTGCTTCGTTCGTTTGATAGTAATAACCCATCTAGTTGAGGCTGGGTAATCTGGAATGGGATAGATAAGGTTTTCGTTATGAGGTGCTTTTCTTTAGCAGATATTATTAACTTTGAACAACTGGAACTTATTGTCTTCCCAATGAGCAACCGTTGCCAATTTGTTCAAGTATTTTATCACTTTCGATTGTTATTCTTTCCTCAGCACTGTGGAATACCCTTCACAATCGAAAACGGCGAATAAAAGTCGTATTAAGAAGGGCACTCAGGAATTTGCACTTTTACTTTTTGTGTTTACCATGTGAGCCTCAATTAAAAAGTGAAATTTCTTTCTTTTCGGTTGTTCTTCGACCACTTGTTGAAGAGTCGTTTGATTTTCCTTCTTTTATTACACCAATGATCCCCTAGCGAATGAGTCGAATTTGGATTTATTTGTCGAAAAATTCCAACATTTCATACAATTCCCAGGGTTGCATAAAAGTACAAAAATGAATGAATTTTCTCTATACCCACTGAATCTGATGAAGCATAAGCAAGGAATATATGAGGAGAGTTTTGCTGCTTATATAAGAGGCATCGCATAATCAAAATCTTTGTGGCTAAACCACCCCCCGCCAGGAGTGTGTGAGCAGAATGTAAGGGATGAGAATAACCGAAATCTCAGCTTAACTCTAAAGGATCAATGGCGAGAATTCCATGGTCTGCTTTTCATATCTGCAGCTCTCCGGCATCAATGTAAAAGCCTTTGCTTGTTGCATCGCGTACAGCCACAAAAAAGCCATCCAATGATGAGGTATTCGGTGGCTTTTGTGAAAGCTGCTGCTTCTACTTGCCCTTATCCCGCCAATATTGAGGACTCTAATGGGGTTTTTGGGTCAGTCAAGCTCTTTCTGAGCCATAAAGCAATCTTTCCATCTTCCAGCAATCTCAGAGTCAACGGGTAGCCACTCCAGCGGCCCGGTTTGAGAGCTCTGATGCCCTCGGCCGGTCCTCCTGGTGGGCTGAGATCGGCACGAACCCAACCGACGAGCTGCATTCACCCGCCGTCACAAATCATCGGCTCTGCCCTAGCCGCGCTGACAGTTGCCCACTGGCCCTCAACCCAGGCTCGACAATGCCACGTCTGTCCTCACAATACCCCAAAAGATGTACTCGAGCAGATAGAGCGAAGGAGAAATTGGAATTGAAAGACCAGGGCCCAGATTCATCATTGGTAAACCCCCGATAAGCCCTGAGATATGTCCCGAACGGCGCCCACCTTTGTCTACTTATCCTGAACTTTCTATGTTAAACGCAGTCTCTCATCGACTCTGCCGCCTGGTTCTGGATGCGCAGCGGTTTCGGAGACCGCTCGTCCGTTCGTAAATCTGGGCCCAGGTCGCAGGGAAGTTGTGTCCGTAGCAAATGTAGTAGTTCTTTAATTGATTGACATAGTAACAATGGGGCAGTAAAGGTGAAAGGCGAAGGGGTCGGCGGTGATCATTCCCCTATCGCGCCGCTGCGCTCGTGTTCCATTCATGATCGTAGAGGCATGGAGAATGCGTATTCTGCCTGTATAATGACGTGTGGGGGCGAGCCACTATACAAGGTCAGTGTCTTCACCTTCCCAGACAAATCTGGTACCAATCTACCCCACTCCGGGAGATGGGACGCTTGTTTACCCTGGGCGAGGATCGGTCGCTAGACCACGTGGGTGTCAGTAGCGCCTCTTGCCACTGAATCACTCTCGATAAGCCATTGTTCAAGACAAGTGGTATTCAGCAGCAATATCCTTGCTATTCGTCAATGGTCCCTACATTTTCTTGCTCTGAAGAAGTGCTGATGAAAATTCTGCGGGGTCTGTTTTATTCCTGAGTTTCGAAGTTTGCCCTATTCTGAGTCATCTTTTCTGTGTTACTCCCTTGGGAGGGGCGTTATCTGTACCCAATTTCGAATTTCATAATTTTCGGGCTTTTCGAGCTTCGACATAAACTACTAATAAGTTCATTACGGGAGTATGGTGAAGAGAAAGCTTAAAGGGAGGCGTTTACCTATAGGGCATAGCTATAGCTTAGTAAGAGATTTGTTTTTGAACGGCGATGTTACGCTTCTGTTGAGCGTTCGTGTCGAATAGTTACATTTCATGAGGAAAAATACCTCCCGCTCTGCTTTCTCTTCAATATGCACTCCTGGTGTTTTTATTGGTGGTGTGTGTTGCAGCTCGAAAAAGCCGAAAACTTACGAAAATTTTGAAAGATGAGCGGATTTGGTATGCGTTCAAACTAATCGTGCAGAACGATGACGTAAAGTAATGCGGGGCTTCTCACCCAGCAACGTAGCGATTTTCGCCCGTGCGACCGTCGTTCTCTCTATCGACTCTCGATGATCTTGTAGTGGCTGGCTACTACGCACCCTTCACACTCACCCATTCTGGGTCAATTATTGTAATTGGCCGTTATGGAACTTAACCACTAATCTGACACGGAGAATCGAGCGCGTGTTTGCGCTGCTAAATGCGAAGAGGGAGAGATCTGCGGGGCTTCGAGGCTGCTCCTTGGGCGATTTTGCAGCGCCAGTGAATGACCCTCGTGGTCGATGACTCTTGCTGGCCTGCTAGTGTAACGGCGCTCAGCACCGCTCACACCACAGCGCCGTCTCTTATTGTCCGTAAGCGAGAGCGAAGCGGCAAGCAATATGGAAATTGGCAGAAATTGCGAGATCGATCGGGGATCTGGCCACTCCTCGCCACCATACGGACGCGAATGAACTACCGAAAGGGACAATAGCCGTTAACATACATACGATTCTTGCTGAATAATGATTATGCCTTCTTGAAGGGCAAACAACAGTCTTATCGAGCAGTCGACCTTAGTTCACAAGAAACAAAGCGTGAAGTGGTAAGAATTTAGTAACAGTTGCTATCAAAGGTGAAGGTGTCGGCCTTGATCAGTTCCATATGGACTGCATTCGTGTTCCATTCAAATCGCGTAGGCATGGTGAATGCGTATTTGATCTATGCAATGCCTACGGGGGCAAGACGCTATACCAAGTCAGTGTCTTTGCCTTCCCAGACCGTTCTGGTACCTATTTACTCGATTTCGGAGGAATGGAAGGCTTGGTTAGCCCGGGCCGAGATCGATCGCTCAACCGTGCGGGTGTCAGTAGCGCCTTTTACCACTACACCACGCGCCCTATTGCTATCAAACGCTACGTAATTGATAGCGAACAAGGAATGCATAGACGGACATCACGTGAACTGGGTAGTTCCGTTTACTATTTGATAGTATTGTTCCCGTGTCCTGTTTCTTCATTATCGTACCTCGTAATTTTGCTTCTCAAAGAACGAGAAGAAATTCGGGAGAACTGAATTCATACCGCACTATTCTCTCATACTGAGGACTTTTATGGCGTCGTCGTTAATATCGCAATTATCAGCGATCACCTAATGTTATTTCTTATCCGACCGAGTAGGGGTGTGGAGTGACTTGGGAGACGGTTGGTATGCGACGAGATGTCATGGAGAGATAGGACGGAGGTGTGGTAATTACCACCGTCCTTTGCTAATCTTTTGTTTCGACTTGGTGAATATTGAAGTCGAGAAAATATTTACCTTTTCAAGAAATTTACACACAACTAATAGGAAGCGCGCGTGGTGCAGTGGTAAAGGAAATTCTACCCACTTTGTCGAAAGATCGATCCTCACCAATCACCACTTTTCTCTATGCTCTTTGTATATGTGTATTCGTGAAAAAGCAAAAGATGTTGATCATAAAAGGCGACTTCATTTCTCGTCGCGTACGGTAAACATCACGAATTTCCGGCATTTGGTGTAATCTTAAGATTAGATTGTTCAGCCTAATGTGATTAGTTCGTTCTTCGACATAAATATCCTTTATTGAACGGCAACCATTGAAGGTTCGACTGGTGGGTACAGCGGTATTTAAGCGTCCGATTTTAAGCTAGGTAGTGAATAAGAAGCAATCGATTTGGATCGATTCGCCACCGTATTATTGACGATTTCTGATCCATTCACTACAACCATTTCATCGATCTTCACATCACTCTGGCTCCCTGCCAAGCCAGAACGGTGCGGTTACGGCCATTACAACTAGCCGACGCGCACACCGGTTACGGGTACGTTCATGTATCAGAAATCTTCACCGACTCCGGTTAAATCCATCACCGGAGTCGGTGAAGATAACCGCCGGTGAAATTCACCGGCGATTCCGTTCATGAATCCCGGCCCAGAAGTGCCAAGCGCAATTGAGAATGTAAGAATGAATGCACGTTACTCCATTACAATCTATTTATACTAATTATCGGTGGTTTAGATAACATTGATATCAATTGTCTTATGATAAGGTAGAAGTCATCCTTCCATACCTAACGACAAGGTTTCTCTTCGCGGTTCCATCTGATGGTCTGGCATTTTCTTCACATCTCCTTCCTGCGAAGCGTTCGGTCTTTATTGCCTACTCTCTCTTCTGGGTGACGCTTAATAAAAGTAATCACGTAAGTGGTCATTACCTTTAACTGGGCTCAGAAAAGATACATATCACACCGGCTGTGGTCTGGAGACGACGAGTATGTAGTTTGTAGTGTTAAGCTGCTAATGCACGAGATTAGAGTGCGAGCGAGAGCGAATGATAACCCAGAGGCCGAGAAATCCATCACCCTCGAGGTATATCAATCATGACCATGTTGACGCGTTAACGGGGTGATGTGAGAAGTGTTTGAGAGTTTTCTCAAATTAGTCTGTGCTGAGAGAGCGGCATGGACATTCTCGTTGACGCTTGGTTCGAGAACCACCAGATCGCTTTTTTCTTCCTTGGATTTACGAATTTTAGTGTTTGGTTTTCGAAGTGATATCAAGGCTCGTATATTCTATTCTCTGCTAATCAAATGGCTTTTCCTCTTTTTTCTATAAAAGAGCTTCTTGGTAGCCCTCCATTCCCTGCTGGACCTTTTGGATAGTGAACGACAATATGTACCACCTCCCAGCCGAAGAGGTTCGTTACCGATGAAAGAATGGTGCAACTTCAGCGCTTATTAATACGCTGCCTTCCCAACGATTCTACTCCAGGACCAACCATTACCGCGCTGTTTCGCTGCCAAGTATGAATGAACCTGAAGGAGTCATTCATCTCATTCAATTCCCCACCAATCCGAAGCACTGGCTGTTCACAATAGTGTAGCTGCAGGTGAAACAGGATAACATTCTAAAATTCTTAGTGGAAAGTCGTGCGCAGATAGCGCGAATTTGCAGCAACACTTTTAAAGCGATTTCTCGAATATCGCTAATGACACCGCACTGCGTCGATTCTGGGCTGACGAGGCCTTCCATCCTTCCGTAGTCGGGTAAATTGGTACCAGACATGTCTGGGAAGGTAAAGACACTGACGTGGTATAGCGGCTGGCCCTTGCAAGTCTTTGTATAGTCCAAATGCGCGTTCGCCATTCCTCCACGATTTCAATGGAATACGAATGAGGCGAGTCATCCTCAGTGAACTGATAAACGCTGAGCCCTTTACCTTTTTACTTTTACCTATGGAAACACTCTGGGTCTCACTTCCTTAAAATTTAATTGTTCGAAGAAACTTTTTTCGTGGCTTTTTGATAGATGAGATTTTGTTCCGTACAGTGTTCTTAGGCAAATACACTTGTCGAGAAAGTATGATTTGGATATCTTCCTCTCGATTCAGTTTTAGACTTCATATGATCCATTTTAAGCATTTAAGATCAAGCTTTTTCTAACAAAACATAGGAACTGCGGAACCAGGAGTGGCGTAAAATGATAATAATTCTTTGGCATGCTGTAGAAAGTTGTCAGTCGAAAGAGTCACAGTAAGGTACCTGTTGTTGCCAAGTCAGATTCGGCATTAGTTCCGCCGTTCTGCGATCATTCGTCTGCAGCAGTGCTGCGGATTATCATTACCTTATGACAGGAGCAAAAGTGTGGCATCCTCATCGAAAAAGATGCTTATTAGCCGTTGAAGCAAGCAGAGCTATTTTGGTCCCTTTGTTAGCTATCCTCTGCTAGAGTTTACTTAAGATTAATGAAGGCAAGTGGATTGTTCTAGTTGTTGACAAGATTTGCTCCTTTGGAGCTAGAAAAAAAAGAAGAATGGTAGAAATTTGATAATCTACAGTCATTGATTTTTGGCATGCTATAATCATGGTGTGCAGGTGATTGAAGCCGATTAGCCAAAATTGTACAAGTTCATTGCGATTTAATTACACAAAGTTGAGCATCATTGTACCGATCTCAGAAGGGCGATCCAATGAATTGGTCAAACTACAAAGGAAGCAAGTTGTTATTTCACATCCTGAAGATCTACGAAATGATGAGAGGAAAAGAGAAGAAAAAAAGAAGAATCAGCGAAGTTTGAGGCTCTGACGGGGCGGATTTCGTAATAAATCGTAATAGCCGTAATAAACTTATACCAACTTGGCTAGTCGGCTTCGGTCTGCAGCATGGTACAAAAGTAGGAATGTTTGCCTTTTTAGCTAATTTAGTGCCGTTATTAGATAGATAGGGACTTAGATCCAGTTGAGCTTGTCGCCTGTCGGGGGCAGAGCAGAATGTTCAAGTACTACCTTAGCGATCATTGCTCTCCGAGCGCTTGCACCCGAGATGCACTTTTAATTCCATTTATATGTTTGTCGATTTTTCCGTGTTCTCCAGGGGCACTCAAAGGGCGTTTAGAGTGCACAACGACCGGAATTCCTCGTGCAAGCTCGAGGATTCGAGTGCTTGCTGCTCTCAAAGTCCGACGCTCAGCTCAGAAAACCTTGCAAAACTCGATTTGATTAGCATTTGATTAGCAAGTGGCTTGGGTTATTTAGCTAGTGCATCACTTTCTGGACGTTTTCGTTCAAGATAGAAAAGAATTGGGGGTGCTTTATACTTTTTACCACAATATTGTATTGTCATAGTTTGCTTAAGCGAAACAAAATGAATTGGAATATCTTCTGGTCCGGAAAATCTGCACTGCTTATTGATAGAGTCAAATGAATGGACAGCGTGGTGCCGTGGAAAGAGATGTTGCCGACACCCGCACGGTCGAGCGATCGATCTTCGCCCAGACTAACCAAGCTTTACGTCCCTCCTTTCCCGTACCTTCAATCAAAAAAGCACATCTCGCCAGTGCGTACTCATTACGAAAATTACGAGACTGACGGAGGTGTGAGAGCACTTGTTATGATAAAGAAAAAAGAAAAAAAGAAAAAGCAAGCTAAGCAAGCTTTGGTATCTTTGAAAGACTGCTCTTTGTTACCTACGCATTTGTGAAAGCCGTATGTGACCACTGAGAGATTATGAAATGCAACTGGTAACTATTAACAACGCAGAACTATCAGGTTATTAAAGTAAAACTGCTATTTTCATATAGTTTAATAGAATGTGTATGCAACAACAAAAGAGCACGAAATCTTAATTCTAAGGCAAATCGGCGGTTAGAAGTCTTTTAGTACTCATTATAAGTATTCTTATCGCTTTTTTCCGAACATTTTAATAATTTTATCGAAGCGATGAACTTTACTATATTGTTTCTGCTCCAATTTGGAGTAGCATGTGAGGTGAAAAAATACCTGCTTATCGAGATTACTCTCAATGTTCAAGTAAAAGTAAATAAAATATTAAATCAAGGCAACACGAAATAAAAAATAATAATAGAGGCTCTAATTTGCTCGTTTCGTGCTTTCTTCTAACCGCATAGTAATACTTTTTGAATAATATTATTGTTGAAAACCAACTTCGGCGCCACATGAGTGTCCGCATTCCAATTCGCATTCTTTTCACTGTTCATTTGCCACTTATAGGAGGGTTATTTGGCGGAAAAAGAGAAATGTTTGAGCTACCCATGTATATATTACTCAGGGACAAAGTGTCATTATCATTATGACAACACATCTTTGATTTATCACTACTCATATATATATATATATATATATATATATATATATATATATATATATATATATATATATATATATATATATATATATATATATGTGTTTTTTTTTAAATTCTTACTGAATATCTCTTTCCCCTACTGACAAAGTCAAATTGTCTTCCTCTAGGTTGTTGATTACTAATTTGAACAGATGATGTCGAACCAATTGGAACCCATAACTGCACCGTAATTTAGATAAAGTTAAAGTAGTTTGTCAAGTTGGTTGTTCCGTGTTGTGCTGATTTCGTCGTGTCGTTGCCTTGCCTTGTTGTTTTTTTTCATATGCTTTCATCGTTATATGTACTACATTGGTCAGCACGTCTCTGAGCAGACGTAGATATAAATAAATAAATATTAGCAGCATAGAAGTGGATTAAGAGGGCTTCTGTGTTTGATTGATTTAAGCTGCTTCTTTTCTTACAATGACACGTTTGCTGAACAAAAGTGAAGTTGCATTCTTTTAAATTAAAATTCAATAAGTGTGCCATTCTCTACAGAGCTCTTTCAGGCGTCAAACGGCTATTCGGATGTGTCGTTCGTCAGCAATCTAAACCAGGCGATCGCTCGTCCCGATCCAAATGATGATGCTGGAGCCTCAACGAGTATGCGCAGTGACGATCGGGTACGTTTTATCTACTCATACATTTTGTGTTCTGTCACGGGTCAGCTCGTACCCGCCCGCTTTTGGCATCGTTCCGGGGGAGATTTGAACTTCTGTCGCAGAATTCAGAGTCCTGACTGCTAACCGCTTCCCCATGGGAGCACCATGTCAGACTTTTATAAAGCAAGGAGCTCTCATATAATACTTGTTTTATCGAAAATTCGAGATAAATAAATAAAGACCTGACCATAACCTATACTGGCTATGCGGAGAATTCCAACGTTCTCTTCGGTCTTCGATTCATACAGAATATCCTTCGGGCCGTCGCTTCAGACTCACGCAGGAGAAACGAAAACTAACATTTGAATGCGTTTAAACAATGGAAATGTAAAAAAAAGTGCATTGGGAAAGTTTCCAGAGTAATGGTATTCGCACGGACCCGATTTTCTTCCAAGTGCTATACAGTAGAAAAACGTTTGAACGCCAACTTCTGTGAGTGAAATTTCCTGTCCCCAGGCACCTCTCTTCTATTAGGGTCTCGACCGAGGAAGCACACTGGTCGTCACAGGAACTCTTTCTCCTTCAGAGCGGTTTTCCTGTAGTCTCGGCGAGTGAATTTAACTGAATTTAGAGGACAAGCCTCTTTCTAGAGACAGTAGCCCGTATAGCATCGGCCTTATCGACACGATGTGTACCTACTTCTCCTGGACTCAAACACAAGTTTTCAAGCTCTTTAGTATTTTCGCAGATGAGCAAAAAATTATGAAATACCAAGGGTAATACAAAGGGACTAGCATTTGAGAAACCAAAAGGTCTTGTAGATCTCACTATAAATTGTGTAAAGGTCTTTCAGAGAAGACCGACTGAAATTGCCGTAAAATTCCCATCTGACTTTCGATGAATCCTGACCTATAGCTGGTCAGCGAACAGTGTTCAAACACAAACCAAACTTTTTCAGAACATGATATTTTGGGCTCAATTTGGCAAGTATTTCGACTAAATCTTCACCGAATCTTTCCGCTTTGGTTGAATGACAGAAAATTTTCCATTCCGTTGAGGATCCTGTGCCCAGTACAACATCGTCATCTCTGGCTGTTTTTCATTTTTACTTTGAGTGCTCCTTAACTTGGAAAATCTGCTATATGACCTGTATAACAAACTGGGTCTGACTGAGCAGACCAAGCGCTGTTCACCGACGGCCTGAATCTTTCTTTCGGGTGAACGCAATTTGTGATATTGGATTGTTATTCTTGCAGCACATCTGCAAATTTTTGGTATTCAATCTGGGTTGGTCGCTTTGATTGGGAAAAGATCTTTTTTCCCTTTGGAAGCGAACTGGTCTTGTATTATTGCCTATCTTTGATCTCAAGAAAATGTGATCCAGAGTGTTTCCACACAGTATGTATATTAATTTCAGGTGGCCGATTCGGAGGATCATTGCTCAGTATCGGCGACACCGGTTTCTCCCGGTGAAGAGCTCACAAATGGCAGCGCGTCGAAGAGGGTGTCCACCAACTGTCAATCAGCATTTGGTCTCATAACTCTTCCGAAAGTCGAAAATGAGGAGCCAAACGTCGAGGACGACACAGAGGTAAGGGGTGTTGTTTCCTCTTATGGCAGGGAATACCATGCGTTATACACGTACATTTATTCATTTGTTTGAGACATCGGCCGACGATACACGTGAGATTTAACGTAAAATTATTAGAGTAATCACTAAATGAAAAATTGCGTCGGGCTTATTAATTAACCACTGTTAAATTCATAGTGAACGATATAGTAGGTTACGGGACCACACAGAAAAAGACTAAAGACCTCTTGATTTTGGTCACGAAATTCTCGGAAACGGCAACCGCTGACCCTAACCCTTCCTCGCCTGAGTGATTCAGTTTCGTCATTTTATAGGACGGAGGCGACCTGAGCCTCGGCTCCTTTCCCCACGGATCTGCACCATTGGATCTCGTCAGTGGACTTTTCGCCACGGTTGGTTGATTTCAACGATTGGAACAGTACCCTAATTGGCACCTAAGTAAACTGAGCACATCGCAGTTGCAGCATAAGATGCCAGGCCTCGGTTCTGACTGGAATTCTCCACCGGAACTGAAGGCTCGTCAATTCGTTTCCAACCACACGCGAATTCCACCGTACAAACAATTGGTGGGTCATTCACGCCTCCTTGTTGGACTTATGTTAACCCTATAGTTATGCAAAGGAAGCTGCTGCTTTAGGAGGGTTTCCAGACCCGTATGAAAGGCTGGCAACGGGAATACATCAAGGACATTATCAAGGAAGGTCACTATCCGACTGAAGACGAGCTGCGCGATATCGAGGTGAAATGCGATCTCAGTCGAAAGCAAGTGAGTGCAGTCATTCCTCTCTATTCGCTCTTTTTTGATACCTTTATGAATTTTTCTTATGAACTTTGATAATTATATGAGCTATCGCCCTTTTCGTGAAGAGTAGGGACCTGGATAGGAGAGATGTGTGAGTGATCAGCAGTAGTGTTGCAATAGGAGGCTTCTCTGCTATAGTGGAAGCATTTTTCGCAAGTGCATTAGGGCTTGAAACCAAGTACATATATAATATCTTCTACGCGGCTGTTCTTCACTTTTTTATCGTTGATAAAAGAAAGAGAACACTTGATGATGGAGTCGATTGATTTGTTCCTGCGAAATTTCCCACCATATACTAAGCGAAGCCGAGATGTGTGTAATGGGTGGCTCATATGGGTCCCGCCGCGATAGTCTGTTACCGTACACCAAGAGCACCCACAGCGACAGGGGAGCTGATGAAATTCTTCATTTCTTTTCAACCAAAATTTCCAGAATTTCCATTTCATTCGAGTCGGCCGATAGGCCGCTGGAGTGCTGGTAGAGAGATAAAGGGATCTGACAGTCTGAGATGGTTCACCTCTGCTGACTCTTCCTCGTGTCCCTCGTACTCGTCGGTGGAAGCAGCGGATTTGTGAGGCTTTCTCTAGAGAGATACATTCGAAAGAAAGTCTATGCTGGAGTTAGTACAAAAGTGATCAGCGCAAAATGTTCGGAAACGAATCGAAATTCGTTGTGCGCTTGCAGTTAAGGAATTTGATGGCTTATTTCCAAATGGCTGGGCGGCTGGTTAAAGAATATCACAACAAGAATGCGTGCGCGTGTCCATAAGGGACTGGGACATATAGGATCAACGTCGACACCTTTACCTTTACCTTTGGTTTTTTTTCTCTGCTGCTGTGGAAAAAAACTGAGGGATCGTCTTGCAGGTGCTGCGATTTATCGCAAAGCGTGTGGGCAACCCGAATCGCAAGCCTCGTGACGGTCGGCTGCCACCTGCGACACCTGAAGAAATCCAGCAAACCCTTGAAAAATTCAACGGCACCTCGTCGTAACTTCTTCACCGGTCGTGCGTATTCTGTTGTCATCGGCTCTTCTCTCTTGAGCTGCTCACGAGTTCCTCAAGGAGCTCCCTCTTACTGTCTCAACAGCATAAATTCGGCTTTATCGAGCACAATCTCGTCCGCTCCCCCACCTCAGCGAGTGTATTCATTGAGCGGCGTGTTGTGTTGCAATCTCATCGTCTAGGCAATGATTGAACGACAACGACTCTCGTTGTCCATAGTTTTTAGTGTACATGTTTTATGAAGATTATTTTTTATTCCTTTTTTTCACCTACTTGTTATCCACTGGGCCTAATGACATAATATCGCTCGTGATTTCGTATTTATCGCCTTATATTTCTCTCTCGTAAGTTGATGCCGTCTTCCTCGCTTTTTTTGTTTTGCAAAGGAGCTTCGCGCAAATCATGTTTTGTTATTTTGTTGTTGCATTCACGTTGTACATTAATGAAACGCTTACTGAATTTGGTACAATAATTGTAATAATAAAGCGGTCACATCGCCCTATTTCATTCAAAAAATCCTCGGAACCCGACAAACAGTATGCAGTTCTGGAAAGGAAGGGAGAATTTGAGACTGGTTCAAATAACAACGTCTTTCTTGATCTTCAAAGAACAATATTGAGTGTGTTGGGAACTCGTGTCTTAATCCTTTATTGCGGCAAGATCAGATTGTATGTGAAGACTTTCAGCCTTGTCGGACACGTATTTTACCTACATACATCAATCCACTGCAGCGGGAAACATGTTATAAACTAAAAATGGAAAAGCTTGAGAAATCGGTCTTGAAAAGTGAAAGATAAATTTCCGGTCGTTCGCGATTATACTGTAATAGGTGCAAAAGAAACTATCGTTACACGGGAACCGTATACGGTCTTGCCGAGTAACTGGAATTGTACAACTGCCCAGCTACGGGGCAACTCGCCGCGGACCGTCAGAGTAGTATGTAGGCTGGCCGGTGCAGTGGTTATCTGTCCGTATAAGGTTGAGAAGCCGGTTCGCATTAAGTGGCGATACGTGCGATGAACTTTAGCCAAACCTCGAACGGCTTCGTTATTCGGTAGATGGTATGATTAATAATCGATTAAAGGCCCCGTCAGTGAAAAAAATCTGAATCTGAAAAATCCTTATTTGCGATGCTTACGACCCATTCATCAGCAACTGTTCCTCTTGCGCCGGTCATAACTTCTTTTCCATTTCGTTCGCTCGTGAGCCAACGTTGTCCAGTGGACGAGTACTCTTATCGAGGGATTAATAAATAACAACATCAAATTAAAAAAGGGAAGTTTTAAAAAATGTCGATGAAGCACCAGAAGAGAAATTATTGGGAGGTAACTTCGAGGGAGAGGCCCGCGTGATAGAGTGGTAAGAGGTGCTGCTGACGCCCGCACGGTCGAGCGATCGATCCTGGCCCGGGCTAACCAAACCTTCCATCCCTGTGGGGTCGGGTAAATTGATTCCAGTCTTCGCTGGGAAGGTAGAGACACTGGTCTGCTATAGCGGCTGGCCCCCGCAGCTCATTGTCCAGGCCAAATGCGCATTCTCCATGCCTCTACGATTCTGAGTTGATAACAAATGCGGCGGTGCGTCCCTCGGGACTGATCAACGCCGACACTTTTACCTTTTCATTTTACCTAACTTCGAAGAAAGTTATATTAATTAAATACGTCAGAACTGTCACGACTTCAGAAATGGTGATGGGTTTTGTCTTGACCTCGTACAGGAGTCGTAATTGCCTCCGTCGGTGGGTATAAAAATCGCAGCAGGGCGGCATCTCGGGGCTCGTTCGGTGCAGACAGACTACAGGCTGCCGCCTCTTCTATTCTTTTAACCGTTCTTCGTAGAATCGTCGTAAAAGTTTGGAACAATTACCGGATGTTGTTGCTTAGACCAGACACATCGCCCAGTGATTATTTGCAACTGGAAGTGAATACACAGAGCCATGACATAAGCGACGGTTTTCGTCACGAGTAGCACTGGTTGGGCACTCGGTAACAGAACGATGGCAAAGTGCATGCGCAGCATATGGGAATAATGTCGGAGATGGTCGTCTACATGATTAAAGTTTCCAGGAAGCGACAACGAAGAGAAAGGCGAAGCACGCATGGCCTACTGAGCTTGATCATATAGCTGTATTTAGAGCTGTAGTGGGAAACACGAGCTCAATAGCACACGTGATGACAGCACATACACCTTTATTGTAAGGTTTCGTACCATTTTGGCTTATATACAAAAGTCGACAAATAGATGCCTCACAATCTGTCACTTCCCGAAAAGTTTGGTGTGCGATTTTGAGGGCTGCCTTCCACTGTCTAGGCTCAAAAATTGGCACTGCATGCGGAGATATGGAATCTTCTGCGTTACCAAGTGAGATAGCTCGAGTAATCATCTTGCAACCCCAGAGCATGATGGAAAAAGAAGTCTGATTTAGCTTGAGATTTTATCTAGTGCGCTTGATCGATGTACTGAACGCCTCTCACAGACTCTAGGGATGTGTATGAAATGACTGCCAGTTCTGCCTCTTTGTCCGTTTTCTGATTACATTGTGTGCATTTTCTTATTGTATTTATTATTGAGCTGCTAGATGAACTTCTGGAGTTGATTCCTGTGCTAACGCAAAAGACTTCACACGCTACCCTTCAGAAGCAATCCTCAACACAATCTGCACTTTCACTGACAACTTTGAACAGAAGTTCCTCATCCTTTTAGCTCGTGTTCCATTATCCAAATCTCGTTCGCTTACTCTTAGTGTCGTCGTTCAAGATGAAAAGGTGTGAGGTATCCATCACTGTACTCGTCTGACATGCTTACGCAAGCATGGCCGAACGTCTTTCCTTCGTAAACTTTAATGTTCCCCGTTACTTGAACGCTTACGAAAATTTCTGATTATCTAGGCTCCTGTACTCACCGGGATGGATCAAATGTCCGCAACAACGTCATTCGAAACCAAGCTGCCTGCTTTGTGCTTAAGTGGGAGGTTTTCTACAACGAAACATTTTTCTCCAGCTCGCCAGAAAAATTATTTTTCAAATTGTTACGGAGAAAATTAATCGAGTATGTCATCGGCATTCGGTAGTGATGCAGGTCTTCATTATAGAAGAGAACAAAAAATGCTTGAAGGAAACATCCCCCAAGATACATATACAGTAGCGGCCAAAATTCTATTAACACTCGGTCGCGCTGAATTTTCCACCCTTCTTTGACCGGCAGAGCACGAAAAAGTTTGGAATTTTCGAGGAAGCTGCGCACGGTTTCTAATAGAGCAAATCTTTCTCTTTCAAACAAGGTACAAGAAATTTTTAGATGTGCTGAATCTGAAGAAATATATGAGGTTTTTTGAGACATACATCTTTCTTTACTCAAGAATTCACTTTGGAGACGTGTATTTTTTCCGCAAACAGCTACGCAAAAAAACAAAAAAACCAAACAAGGTTTTCGGTAGTGCAAACAATTCTCTTTCGAACGGTGCCATTTGTTTTTAACTTTTCTTTACAAGTCCAGAATTACAGACAATTTCAAAGTGAAAACTCACAAAGAAACACAACACTACGTACAAGGTGTCTCAAAAAGTTGTCTAAGTTTACTGATAGTGAAGTTTCAAAGATAGGTTGTAGGCCATACGAAAGCACATGAGAAGCAGATATTATGTCATGCTATTGGTGTGGATTGCGACATGCACCTCTACGACATACCAATTTTTACACCTGATTGACAGTGCTTAAGATAAATGTCCTCGGTAATTCAACAGTAGTGTACTCAATAGTTGTAGAAGATGTTCGCAGACAAGCGATGTGCAAAACAGAAAATGATTAAGAAGTTTCTCCAGAAAATGATTAAGAAGTTTCTCCTATAGACAGCGATTCGCGGAAGCTATCATAAGCTGTCATCCTCGCCGTTTGCTGTTTTTTTTGAAAATTTATGGCGTCCGGCGCTAACTATGTATCCTGCTCAAGATTTTTTTGATAGAGGTAGTCTGACACGTAGAATGCTATGGTGTTCTTACCCTCCTTCGAGATCGCGCTGTTGGTGTACTATCAACTAAACTTTGAGCGGACTTATAGTCTTGCTACTCCACTAGTTGAAATTTTTTCAAAAAATCATGGCTTCCGGCGTAGACGAGATACCTTCTTCAAATTTTTTTCATGACGGTAATAAATTGTGTGAAATACGATAGCTGCATTTTCTGTATTCGGCAGCGCGCTCTTAGCGAGCTATCAGGAAAATTTGGGGCGGACCCATGATTTGGCATCAAATTTGTTGCAGGAAATTTGTTCGAAAATTCGTGTCTTCTTGCGTTCACGAGGTATTTTGCTGAAAATTATAGCGTAAAGGCACTAAGGCATTGGAAACAGAATGGTTATATTATCTCGCTTGCTCAACGCAAAATTGATGAAATACCGAACAGTTCACTAAAAAGACTGTAATTCTGGATTTGTGTAGAAAAATTAAAAACAAATTACACCGTTCGGAAGAGAATTGTTTGCACTACCAAAAAGTTTGTTTGGATTATTTTGCGTAGCTGCTTGCGGAAAAAATACACGTCACCAAAGTGAATTTTTGAGTAAAGAAAAATGTATGTCTCAAAAAACCTCGTATATTTCTTCAGATTCAGCACATCTAAAAATTTCTCGTACACTATTTGAAAGAGGAAGATTTGCTCTATCAGAAACTGTGCACAACTTCCTCGAAAGTTCCGAAGTGTTTCGTGGGCTGCCGGTCAAAGAAGGGTGGAAAATTCTGCGCGACCGCGTGTTAATAGAATTTTGGCCGCTACTGTAATTATAGGTTGCCTGAATGTGAGTGTAGGGTACAGAGCGAGAGAGGATATGGCCGCTGTGTACAAGAAGTAGTAGTACTTGTAAACCGATAACGAGGAAACGGATAATTATAAATAAACAATATAATTTCAATAACATAACCAGTGCATTCGCTGTGAAGCAAGGTTAGGTTCTCGGTGTTGCAAACGAAATTTCTGCCAAAAATCCACAAGCAAGTTTGGTGAGCATTGCAATAAGGTGAAGATCAAGATCATGATCAACCAAGCCAATAACGATCGGTCGGCAGCTTCTCATTCAGCGTCTTCATACTCGAACAAGTGCTCGTTGTTCAAGTAGAAAATTCGTGGATCACGATGGGTTCCGCACGATACTTCAAAAGTGATCGTCTCGTTCAAACATGCTTCGCTTCTCCACAAGTACCTGTAATTTCGAACTGATTAGACTGTTGTTTTTTGTTTCTAGCCACTTGTAGGATGGGTGTTTCTGTTGGATGCTTTCGAATTGCAGCTCGAGTCGCTCCTCTTTTGCGGTCTAGTGTCTGGAAACGGGTACTACTCAGCTTATATATGTCAAGCCAGTGGTCGGAGAAAATTTTCTCTCTTCAATTTGACTCAAACTTTGATCTCGATTGTTTTTGGAGTGCTGATCACGAATACGACATCGGTTTTCCGAATTTCGACCGAAGACCACCCATATCGCTTGCATTAGCTAGCTGGGTGGTCCAGGTAGGATTACCGATTTCGCTAAAATATTCCATGAAGTGGTTATTTTGCGTGCTGATAACGATTCTGACGTTTGTCTGTGGGACTTCAGCTTAGCACCACTCAGCACCACTCATCTCCCTAAAGGGTGATTCGGTTAAAGTCACCGATTTACCTAATACTTCGGCTAGGTAGATTATTTAAGGCGTTGATTGCGAATCTGATTTTTTTTTCGCAGGCTACCGCGGCCCCATCCTAGCCCACCCCCCACGCCCTCGAAGTATGCCTGTACCTGCCCGTAAAGGACACAGCCTGCTCAAATTGGAAAAGGCAACATTATAATTCTAATCAGCCTAAATGAATTTTTAGCCAAATCTGAAATTTCGATGCGACCACCCCTGTGGACTATACGTGTGGTCTCTGATCGAATTTCGAAAAACGGACGCCAGAACCGTGATCATCATACCAAACAACCCCCATATGTCAAGCTTGGGAGGATTGAATGGAAACCATTTCTTTCGACCTCTGGAGTCTAGTGAGTGGATAGTGCTGACTGATGAATAATGCCGACCTTTTCCAAATATGAGTTCTGAATTGTGAGAAAATGAGAGATTCGTGATTCAGCTAATCGTAACCATATGCTGCAGTTAAGGAAGTCTTTATAGTGGAGCTGACAACGGTTGAATTCTAAAAGGCATTTCACACTCTGTCGACCTCTATATGTACGGCACCGCATGCAAGGGGGAGGGCGTCAATCACCCCTCAATCATCATTTTTTTCTTTGCTGAACCATCCACTGTATGTAATAGCGGAAGTGCTCACATTTATATCTATCATTCTTGATCACTGCTTTTCTTAAAATGTATGAGCAGTGTCGCTGCGCAATCAACCCATTGGAGGTAAATCTCTACAAATCCGAGCAATGAGATTTCAAAGCCTCCTTTTTGTACCCTTTCAAATTCTAGTTTCCTGCCGAAGAAGCGCTCACCAGTCCTTGCGTCGGCGTTCCAAATTGTAGGTGTAGAACATTGAGCAAATGTGATTCCATCGGGGTGTCTTCGTCACAATAGTCGTCTCATCTGACTCTGGGCAGTTCAGACCGCAGTACACACGTGTGACGTTTTTCTACAATACTGTCGTGGAAAGATTTCATTGAGGAAATAATGTACAAAAAATGCATAGCTGGTCTTGCTTTGTATGGACTATATACTTTTTTTGGGCCTCCGGCCCATCTCAGTCACAAAACGTTTCGCGTAGTTCATCTGGTTGTACTAGGTTGGTGCATAAGTTTTGTCCACACTTTGCTTTAATCGAAATTTCTTGAGAATGCTTCCGAGAATCCACGTGGCTTCTACAGTGCTACGTGGCAAATTCGAAAAGCTTTCAAACATTGGGTATTTAAGCTCCCGGGAACGAGCGGTTGGAAAGTTTTTAATCTCATGGATCACCATTCACTCCGTGCGATTTACCTTTACGAGCACAAACTAGGCTCGAAAGCGAAGGATGCGGCTGATCGGATCAACAGAGCGTTTAGGCCAGGCACGACTTCCGAACACCGTTCGTCGCTGGTTCAAACGCTTTGACAGCGGAGAAGCAGACCTCGAAGGTCGTCACCGCACTGGCCGACCTCCTTTTGTTGACGAATATGCGCTTGTCGAGGAACTTCAAGCGCATCCCTAAGCAAGTACTCGGGAAATGGAGAAGGTCATTGGCTGCAACCACTTCACTGTAGTCCGCCACCTGAACTTCATGGGTTACCATAGAGCACTCCCTCGATGGATACCCCATGCATTAACAGAGTCCGACCGCGCCGTCCGTGTCTGTATTGCGGAAAGTTTGCTCCTTCATCCACATCGAAAGGATTTTTTGGAGTCGATTGTTACTGCAGACGAGTCGTGGGTGTACTACGAGAACGACACGCGGCATGCCTATTGGATTCCTATTGGAGAACAGACACCTACACAGCTTAAACCAGGAGTGCACCGTCGGAAGATTCTCCTATCCGTATTTTGGGACTCAAAGGGCATGATTTACTGGGAGTTGTTGAATTACAATCGCACAGTCAATGCCGACATCTATGTAAACCAGCCCCAGAAATTGGCTGACGCATTGAGAGAAAAACGACCAAAACGCGTCGAAGTTGCCCTTCTTCACGACAATGCGAGTTCCCACACGGCGAAGATAACGCGTAGTCTTCTAGAGAATCTAGGCTGAACAACGGTACCTCACCCACCATACAGTCCTGACATGGCACCGTTAGACTACTACTTGTTCAGGGCCCTCAAGCACCATTTGCCTCAGAAAAAGTTTGATAATTATGGTCACCTGAAAAACGAGATCTCTTACTTTTTCGATTCACGGCCTCGTTCTTTCTGGAGCAGGGGTATTGAAATGCTGCCTATGAAGTGGCATACTATTATTGACACTAATGGTAATTATATTGTTGAAGAATGATTTTTTTTAAGAAAATAAAGTCTAAAATTACGTTGCTTCGCGGACAAAGCTTATGCACCAGCCTAGTAGTACGTACATGCCTTTGAGTCGCTGGGTCATGAAATCGATCAAATGCATTCCCCACCTTTTTTTTGTCACAAAGTGTCGTTTCTGTCGCCTCTTTCAGAGACAACAATTTATAAAATGCGACTCATATTCGACATATGGAGCTCGATTTCCATATTATGGTGGAAAAATACCCAGATCCGTTCAGCGTACTTATAGATTCATACTTAAATAAAACTTCTTCATTTATCGATCAAAAATCGCTTGTTAACAAGTTTCACGGATATGGAAAATTCGTATGTGAAAAGATAGAGCTCGAGCTGCTGAGCTCAACACATTCTTATTTTGGACGAATAAATCGAATTATTAATAGAAGAAAATACAGTAGAACGGTTTCTGCGCAAGGAAGCGATCGAATTAAATTCACGTAGGGTACCATAACGTTTTTTAGCGGGAATGAACCAAGAGGATGTATCTGTGAAAAAATCTGGTTTAACGTGACATCTTGCATTTATTATCTTAATGAGATTAACGTCATGGCTGATTTTTTCTTGAAGGTTAAAGTGAAGATATCGGCGTTGATCAGATCCCTAAGGACCCGCCGCCACATTCGCTTTCAACTCAGAATCGAATAGGCGTGGTGAATGCGTATTATATTTGGCCTATACACTGACCTGCGGCGACTAGCAGCTATACCAAGTCAATGTCTTACCTCCCTAGACAAGTCTGGTACCAATTCACTCGGCCTTGAAGGGATGGAAGTCCTGGTTCGCGTGGGAGAGGATCGATCACTCGACTGTGCGGAGCCTCTTACCACTATACCAGGGGTGCTCTGTTGCGGCTTAGACTTCCATAAATTACGAAGCACAATTGAAGTGGTGTACTCTATTCGATCAGACCATGAGAAGAGTGCTATAGGAAGTGAATAACTAACGTAAAATAACAGATGAGCCAGATTGCAGAATCGAGTATGCCAAGTTGTAAGTGGGGCGAAATTTGAAATGAAAGGGGTAGGTCTATCTTTAGTATTCTACTATGAGCGTTACCAAATGTACCAACACTGGAAAGCAATTTCTCTGAGAAGCCTGGATTTCCCCTCATGGTCTCATAAGTGATGGTGTTCGTTCAAAAATGATGGGTCTGCACAGCTTTCCGCGGAGTTTCGATTGCAAGAACAACACTTTCATCGTTTTTGAGCAAACAAAAAGAGAAACGCCGAACTTGTGGAAAGAGGTACTAAATTATGCAGCTCACACTGTCAGGCTCGTCGAAGCATCCCGGATTCTGCTCGACTGATAATCCCGGCTCAATGAGAGAACATCGAGTGCCGCTGCTGTCGTAATGTACGCATTTCAATTCTCGCTGCTCTGAAAGGACAGGTTCGATCGTGTGTTGCGAAAATTTATTTATTTATTTCTTGTATTTATTTATTTATCTGATGATTTATTTCCTATGCTGGGCTTTCTGTTAGCTTGGAATCGTAGCGGTACGCTGCAGGTGGGTTAAACCTGCCGCCACTCAAATTGTTTATTCGCCAAAATTTCGGAACTTGCTTCGGGATCTTCCCTCCACTGATCATGTATGCATAGGTTGATCTATTTCCTACATGTTCAACTGTCAATGTAGTTAACAGTGATATACATATGTAAAAGGTAAAAAGGTAAAGGTGGTACGGGCGTTGATCAGTCCCCTAAGAACGTGCGGCCGCTTTCATGTTCCATTTAAATTGTAGAGGTGCGTTGAATGCGTATTGCGCCTCTACAATGACTGGCGGGGGCCAGCCGCTATACCAAGTCAGTGTATAATATTTACCTTGATAACAGACAACTCTGGCATCAATATACCTGACCCCGGAGTGATGGAGGGCTCGGATAGCTCACCCCTGTATCAACCGCTCGACCGTGCGGATGTCACTGCACGATGGGCCAAATTGCCGTTTAATCTTGCGTGGTGTGTGTGGGGCAAAGAAATTTGACCCCGACTTCAAGCATGTTCCGCCGCTTCCTCTTTGCATGCTCCCAAAATGTAGGAGGCTCAGTTAATGACATAAGCGGTGTGATACAATCTTTCCATTGTCTTCCATCGCTCGGCAAGAAGGTTTCTAAATTTGGAAATCGTGCACGTTGACTGCGGGGCTCAACCACAGTCGGGTAGATGGGTTGTAATCGATGAAATGAGTTTTCTGGATCTAGTTCCGAAAGACCCGCACCGCACTACCTATTTGTTGGCAGAGGAGACTTAACAAAGCCATCGAGACCTGGCACATTGATGCAGCGTGTTTTAACGGCCAGCATGCACAGGTTCACATGGATGCTTGCATTGTATTTGCTACATATGCTCTAGCTCACCCTCACTAAAAGATGAAATTGAAAACGAAATTGGGGTTGAATGAGCCTACAGAACCTTTTTTTATTTGCAATTTATTATTATTATTATTATTATTATTATTATTATTATTATTATTATTATTATTATTATTATTATTATTATTATTATTATTATTATTATTATTATTATTTATTGTTTCCAACCTGGTGCCCATGCTCGGAGTGCATCCCTTAACACGTTGACGACAGTGTGGCGTTATGCCACGCCACGCTCAAGCGGCCGCGTGGGACAGTGTGGCGCAATGCTGCGCCACAGTCTTGTATCGTATTTTTCTCAATACATTTCAGAATTCCGAAGGATGTTTTTGTGCCACTTTTTACCATACCTTTGCACATTGTTATAGGAAGCGTGGTCCATGAAAATGATTCTTAGCTTCTGACTTACTGGAATTTTTGATTGTGTACTAGTTTTCTTTACAAGTAGAAACAAATCTTGGTTATTGCAAGAAAGAAATAAATGCAAACAAATACTGGGTACTGAAACAAGCAAATAAATACAAGCAAATATTGGTTATCAAAATAAGGAAATAATAAACAATAGAGATGGGACTTCAAATAAAAATACCAGAGGGCAGAAATCCCTCCTGGACCACCAGCAACAGAGCATCACCTTTCGAGGGTGGAGGTCGGGCTTCGGGACCGGGTCTGGGCGTTTGTCCCTGTCGACCCATTGTGGGCGACGGATAATGTTGTTGTATAGGACCCACTTTTCATCTCCTTTAATTTGGTCCCTGGATAGGGACTCTCTGGGAACGGTCAGCACTGGACAGGTCGTAGTGTAACCTTCTGCCGAGCTTCTGGACTTTGCCGATTTTGGTCAATCCATTTAAGATGGTGGCATTAGACACCCCCAACGTCTCCGACATTTCGCGGGTGGTCACACTTGGGTCAGCTTCAACTACGTCGCGGAGTGCTTCCAAGTCTTCTGGTCTCCGAGTCTTATTTTTCTATTTTCATTGCAAAAAAAGAAATAGTCACAATCCCCGATACAGAACTACAGAACTGTAGTTACAGAAGTGTATATGTAGTGCTCGAGATTTACTATTCACTTCCATTTTGAAAAAAATTCGCCGTATGCCGGGCATCATGCCGCAGCCTCGACGCAGTAGAAAATCGCTTGGTCCCACGCGCCAGACACGCGAAGCAGGCGCTGTCGTCAACGTGTTAAAATGGTTGTTTCGAAGTTTTTCATGTAGGAGGAAGACTGAGAGCAAACATTCAATTATTCAAAGTACTGGATACGTTAGTGATTAAAAGTTCAACACGTTTAAAAGTATTAGACTATCCTTCTAAAAGAAACTAAAAGAGCTCACTCCAGAAATATGAATTGGTTGTAGGTGTAGCGGAAACCAGCATTGTCTGAGCTACAACGAGGTTTAGAATGCTGTTGAACATGTCGGTTGTTGTGAATGACGCGATCGAATCGGTGGGTTTGGCCCTTCCAAGGAGCTGGTTTGGAATGATCGCAGACTTGAATAAGCGTTTTGATTGCGCAAGCGGCCACTATGGCTGGTTAACGAGATATGGAAAAGGCACGTACACACTACATATGAAGACCACTGACTTCTCCACGAACAGTGTGTGTTCCAAAGCCTGGGAAACAAAAATCAATCATCAAATTCCTGATCAATTTGCAGGACACTTAACCTGACAGGATCACCTTGTTTTACGATATAAAGAGGTTTGGCGGTGCTCTGCCGAAATGAGTACACCACATCTGTGAACAGCAACCCCAATAATCATGATAGACGAAGTGTCGATGGAATTTTTGTGGCTAAATTGGGCTCCGTGAAGTCGGCATTCAACTAATGCCCGTGGCGGCCCCGTTCACTGGATCAATTTCCAATCGGACATCGGAATGCGTGCGCTACTGTTTCTGATAAAAGTAGCACGATAAAGTAAAGTGTTGCGATAGGCGCTGCCTAATGATCTTGCTCGCCTGTCGTGCTATGTTCGTAGCGACGGCCTTATTTGCCGTACTTTGTGGATTCGTATGTGCAGGTTCGAACTCCTCCAGAGTCATTGTTCTATATAAACTTTATTCGACCTTCATATTCAGCGGAAAAGTGCAAGTACATATTAACGGACGATATGGTTTTTCGGTGCCCTCGTTCTCGTGATTCTATCCGCTAAATAATCTTGCATCGGTCCATGAGAATGTAATGTGTAAAGAGGTCTTACGCAAATATGATTGAATGCGCCTTTGTTTGGTTATTTGTCTCATTTACTTTTTTCTTCAGTTTATTACACAGTGAAGGTGTGTACAAAGCAAGGCTTACTTGAAGATGAAGCCCGCTAACTTTGATTACTTTATAATCTTCCCACCTATATAGTTGATATCACCAGAAGTAGCCTAGTACTCTGTATTTTTTCAAGATATCGGCTCATATAACTTTAGTTCCCAGCCTCCCTATTCCTAGGCTGCCCTTGGGCATGTACCGGATCAAAGGGACGCCAGAAATACCGGGCCCTCTCTCGGGTGCGTGTTCTCGAAAGTAAAGATCGTTCTATGCCCTGAAATTCGGGACTTATATTTGCGCCTTCTTCCTCAACTTATCCTGTCATACCCTTTTTTCAGCATCTACATATGTTGCAAATGGGACTATCTAATCCGCTTTTTGAAGCTGTCTTTAGTATGTACCTTGCGTTCATCTCTGCTACTAGAGCTTCAAATAACTTCATTACCTTTAAATCCTCTTATATATGGCTTACTTTGGGTGTGGTGTCCTATTACTAATGATATTTTTATTACAAACTGCTTTGACTATGCTACTAACCGCCCGTGTTTTCTAGTTTAGTGTTCTTCAGTATTTCCACGGCTGATGTCCGACGAACAACACTAGACTTTAGCGCACTTATGTGCGTAAATAAATAAATAAATAATCATTACACAGCTATCATGTCTATCTGTGAAGCAATACACTATTTCAGAACCTTTGATCTACTACGAAATCGAGGGACATCTCGATGGCATACAATATTCCGATGTTATCGCTGATTCTTCCACATTGCATCAACCGACTGCAGACCAAATCTCTCAGACAGTTGGTTTTCATCCTGTCTTCGATATATACCATGAATCCGAACTGTAGAAGAAAATCCAAAATCATGTTGTTCGATGCCCCTTCGCCAAGATTATCGACAAACTGACACCTCTGTACGGTACCCTCTCTATGTGGTACTGCTGATCTTCGCTCCTTCTTTCATTATGACTTTATGATTCCATGCAAGCAGTGTGCAGAAAGTGCGGTCACTGAAATCCTGGAACAGTCAAAGTGGTCCTCATAGCTGCTATTGTAACATACTTTTTCACCGTGATTTGCGAGGTTCACTCAAAATTGGACCTACTCCAATGTGATAGTGAAGATGATGACGTGCCAATTATAAAGAGGTTTTTCAGCTACAGAACCCATCCCGCAAATGCGAACTCAGGTAGACTGATTCCCATCAAGCATGGTTGAATCAGTGCTAGATATTTTTTGCTTCCATTACGAACGACGACCTTTGAAATTTCATCTTACCTGGGTGGAAATCAGTTGTACTGAGCTGCTAGTCACTCCCAAAAAAAATAAAAAAAGGGAAGAAACTGATGATTTTGTTCTGCTGTATTAGAATTGTTTCTTTTCGTCACCGCACGAGTTACTAATCCGTTGAGTTACGTTTCTTTTCATTTTTTCTTTTTTCTTGGATCGATTTTCTCTGTCAAGTGAACCACTTTCAACGCGTCTGTGGAAAGGTGTAAATAAATAAATGAACAAATGATGAGGAATACTTGGATGGAGCCGGATGTTTCATGAAATCGGGATACGAACAAATGGAGATTTCCTTTCTAGCCTAGCCCAGAAGAAGAGTGGCAACCGTTGAAGTTTGCTACGGAGGTGATTTGTCGTGTAATGTTTTAGTGAGTGGCTCTTTTACAGATCTCGTCAATCCTGGGGAGCGACTTCGTTAGCCTCGACGTGCGCTACTTCGAGTGAGCCCTTTCAGCATCTGAATTTTTGGCCCCAAGCCCCAAGGTACTGCGAATGACTTCCAGAATTCATGGTCTTCGTGTCGAGTTGCCTACAGTAATTTTCCGTGGTCTACTGACGCTAAACACGATCATGACTCGTCAGCAGCTAATCGACAAATTGACGGAATCCCAAGCGTTGAAGCTTTACTACTTCTCAAAACAAGGTGAGTGATTCAAAGCGCTCTCATTGGTAACAGTGAGCGGACCTGTTGACTCTAGATATGTTAACATTTTTGGCGGATTAGGTACTTTGGAGCACTTATACAACATTGAATAGAATGTACTGTAGGTCAGTTGCATGACATCTGCGGGATTAGCCGGTCCCAACCAAAGCGGTCCTCAAACGCCACACTGTGTACGGCAGTGCTTCAAGGAGGATTCGGGCCATCATTAAAAGGTCTCTCATCCTCACTTAAACCTTCCACCACGGAACCGTTTGATGGAATCCCACCGATAGTGTATAAGCGCTGCCACAAGTCTCTCTCATTACCCTTGTCCTACGTTTTCAATTCGTCGTTCATTGATGGTGTAGTGCCTTCATTGTGGAAGCATGCTATTGTTGTCCCCATCCCGAAGTCTTCTAAGGCGTCACACCTTTCCGAATTTCGTCCGATCAGCCTCACTCCGACGCCAGTTAAGGTAATGGAGAAAGTTATTGCCGGCAAACTCCTCAGTTTCTTCACGCGAAGGTCCGTAATTCCACGCGAGCAGCATGGGTTCTTCCCAGGTTCGTCCACCTGTACTAACTTAGCTGAGCAGATGCATAATCTGGGCCTTGCAGTATGTAGGGGTGACTCCGCCGATGTAGTCTATTTCGACTTTTCAAAGGCATTCGATAAGGTCCCTCATAACCTCCTAATTAGAAAGCTCCAACTCCTAGGAATTCACGGCAAGCTATTACTGTGGATCAAATCATATCTGCATGAGAGGTTCATGACAGTGAGAATACGGCAGAGCTTTTCGGACAGCATTCGATGTACTAGCGGGGTCCCGCAGGGAGGTGTTCTATCCCCCTTACTATTTCTGGCTTATACAGCGGAACTCCCCCAATTTTTGAGCACACATACAAATGTTAGAGCTCTCGCATACGCAGATGATGTGAAGATTGCTTGCACGTTTAATCGAGATAATGCTGAAGTTGTTCGCTCTGCTTTCAAAACCTCGTTAATGCGAATGGTTACCTGGGCGGACTCTTGGTGTTTACCCTTAAACCTTTCTAAATGTAGTGTAATGCATGTGGGTAAAGTTCCCTCAATAGGCTATGAGATAAGTGGGATCGAAATTTCGGAAAGTGATGTACACAAAGATTTAGGGATACTTTTTGAGAAGACGTTGTGTTTCCACCAGCACATTGGAAAGGTTGTGAGTAAGGCTTATGAGATGGTTTTTAGACTATTTAGAAATATCAAATGTTCCGATGCTTCCGTGATGCTCCGCTTATATAAATCACATGTGTGGCCTATCCTCGAGTATTGTTCTCCCATTTGGAGCCCATTTCTCAAAAAGGACATTTTGAAAATTGAAAAAGTGCAGAAGCTTTTCACTCGATTGTTGTGGTTTAGGGTTTTCAACTCAGATAGGCATTGCATTATCCGTCTTCCTTCTTATGCGCACCGACTTGAGACTTTTTCACTTATGTCTCTAGAGCACAGACGAGTGATAAATGATCTAGTGTTTTGTTTCAAAATCCTCAAAAACGAAGTCAGATTGACGGCTAGTAATTTTTGGACGTTCAGACCAACTAGTCCACGTCTTCGTGGCTTCCGTATGTGTTCTAAATATGGTCGTTACTCTAGACATAGATCCTTTCATATAGTTTTTGAACGAGTTGCCAAATGGATACAGAGTCTTCCTCTTGAACTGATGCAGTCGAAAAATAGTAAACTCTTTCGACAGAAACTTAAGCGTCTAGATATCGCACAATTACTGCGGCTGCAGACGAATCGCTGAAAGTTGTATTTTTTCCAGGGACGGTCAGTGTAATGCTTTTTACATTCTTGTGGTTGCGCTGCTGCCTTCTTTTCTCGGATAAGTCGTGTGGTATTGTGGTTTATCTTATCTGAATTTTGTAGGAGTGTTGTTTATTTATTTTGGTCGTATCTGGTATTCGTGATACGCATATCCAATCAAAGCCTTTCACCGTAGAGCGAGACGAATAGGCGGGTGTAGTAATACTCAACTTCTAGAGCTCAAATTTTTTCTAATAATAAAAAAGTCTCTGCGATTTGTCAAAAGTTGACCGCGGATTATCGTCCCAGAAAAGCTTGTGTGCATTGTGGCTGTTCCGGTGCGTACCAGAACCCCTTGGCCCTTGCAATAGGGGCGGGAACAAGTGGATATCTGGTGCACCCGGAGCCCGGGCACCTCAGTCTTCAGTAAACCTTCCTATCAAGCGTACGTGTCTCTCCAGCGATACACAAACGGGGGCCCAAGCACAGCCCAACACAGGGGTAACTTTTACCGTCTGATTCTCTGAAAGCAAGCAGGTTTACCGTTGTGAATGCTTGCCGCTGCTCAGGACGATTAATGACACGATATAATGAAGAGCTCTGTTCAGCATCACCTTCGCCATCTGTACAAACCAGTAAGGATGAACCAGCAGCATCTTCTAGTTGCAACAACGGAGGCATTCTGCTTCCAAACAACACATGCGTGTGCCCTTCTTTCGTTTCGGGAAATCAGTGTGAAGTGATTTCGTAGGTTTTTCAGCTCTCTTCAAATCCTTCTGAAACTCGTTTTCATACAGCAACCACGGTTTAGGTGCCTCCATTTCGGGATTCTAGACAGCAACCGATGTACGTGTCCGCCTGGTGCCTACGCGTTGAACTGTGAACCGAGTGCGTGAACCGTTCATCTTTCTCTTGGGGACAGTATTGCGCATGGGGTGCGCATAAGCAATTTTTGAAGGTTCTGGACTTATCTCGAGCCAGAAACATACGGAAATGAAGAGGCTTGAACTTATTTGAAACTTTTGATACTTCAGCCGATGTTGGGCACTAACTATAAGGTCAAATCATGAAGTTTTCCATATCACCCGCGGTAAATCTCTTCGTATCACCTGCAGCTGCAGTGGCAAAACTCACTAGAGTCGCAAAGCGACACTTTGCTGGGTTTCACTTCTTGTGTTTTGGAGAAAGGTCCCCGAGCGCTGTTCAATTTATACTTTATTACATTAGTTTTATATTTTATACTATACTTTTACTTTTTTACTTTTTATGTTATATTTCTTTTCTACTTTATACTAATTTATACTACCAATTTACACCTTATACTTTTCAATTTGTCCGCGATAAAATTGGTTTTCTTATTCGGATGCTGTTAGTTTTCGCTCTTTCGACGTTTATAGTTTTCCTTTGGCGCATAACGTCGCCTGTTTTTGTGGCGTTCAGCAGCACATCGGGGGTGAGGGACGTTTGGGCCGAATCGTAAAACGACGCTACGCAGGTGACAATACCTGCGGCGCTTCTCCGTCTGCGGACCATGTGGGCTCAGGTTGGCCCGCCCACCATGGCCCGGCCGCGATGCGGCGGACCATGCCGCCCTCCGTGACGGCGCTGAGATGACCCGGCGTCGTGGAGTGAGTGAGCCACGCAGGTCGACCAGGCTCGGTGCTTTGGTCACTGATTACTTACCTTACAATTAGAACAATAACAAAAACGCTATGAACGCTCGAACCAGTACAAATGCAACAAGATTCCGGAACAAAATTTTGAGCTCTATCTAATGAGCACATCTGCAGGTTTGCTTAAGGTGCGGTTAAGAAGAAAATCTCGGGTTTGGAAAGCGAAAGGGTAGGTTACGTCTACTTCTTTACACTTGAGCGAGAATTTATTTAGGTCAACACTAAAGCGAGAACATTATTGAACTAAAGCGAGAACGTTATTGAATTTAGATCTGGAACGTAATAGCTCGCTAACGCTGAAAAAAGTGACAACAGATTGTAAAGTAGCGTAAAATATTGTAAAATATAAAATATTAATATTACCCTGTAAAATATTTGGATAGATCGACCTGCTTTCAGAGACCTGATGAAATGAAACGCCTTAGAAGGAGAGATGTGGAGACGAGACTCGTTATTGATAGGGAAATCTTGAGGTATTACATGAGCTGCAATTTTTTGAGACCTAAAATTAAATGAATTTTGTGGACTCGCTGGCCGTTACCGCACTAGAAGGCTGTTACTTTCGATTTTCTATGGCTGTTACCCTAACAACCAGAGAAAATCGAAAGTTTTGTTCCAAGCTGTCGTTGCATATCACAAGTAAGACCGTTTGAAATGTAAATGTATTCTTGTATAGCTCAAAGCAATGTATATTTCCCATGGAGTTTGATCCATAGTCAATTTCATATGAGTCATGTCACATTGTGCAACAGACAAAAGACTGCCGTAACATTAGTAGTATGTCAGGACCAAATTCTTATTTTGAGAAGCTGAAATATGTCAACATGGAGGTGATATGATGTCGAAAATAACCGAGATTCACCGCTTGATGACAGACTTCCGGAAATCTACACGTTTGGTTTCCAAACCTGAGATTTTCTTCTTAACCGTACCTTAAGCAAACCTGCAGATGTGCTCATTAGATAGAGCTCAAAATTTTGTTCCGAAATCTTGTTGCATTTGTACTGGCTTGAGCGTTCATAGCGTTTTTGTTATTGTTCTAATTGTAAGGTAAGTAATTAGTGACCAAAGCATCGAGCCTGGTCGACATGCGTGGCTCACTCACTCCACGACGCCGGGTCATCTCAGCGCCGTCACGGAGGTCGGCATGGTCCGCCGCATCGCGGCCGGGCCATGGTGGGCGGGCCAACCTGAGCCCACATGGTCCGCAGTCGGAGAAGCGCCGCAGGTATTGTCACCTGCATAGCGTCGTTTTACGATTCGGCCCAAACGTCCTCCCCCCGCACATCGGTAGAGTTGGCGGTAAAAAGCTGTTCATAGGAGGCTGTTTACCGGGTGTGCAATCAAACATGGACACGAGTCAGCAATCCTTCATTTTGGTTTTGAATCTGCGTTCCAGTATGGGCTATGATCTCCACAAAATAATTGGCCAGGTAACGTTTGCATTGGCTACGAGATGTTATGGATAGTCGCACAAGCCTCTACTTCAGATGCCTGTTTGGATAAGCGACATCAACACAGCAGCTCCTGGGCTCATCGACAACTATCTGGTCACCACGTATCTGCAATACAGTTGAGTGGATTCCTTTCAAAAATCGGCAAATTATGGTTGCCTTCGTAGTGAATTAATTCCATTTCGAATTGGAGAGCAACTATCTTCAACATTTAGCGGGAAATAACAACACTGCCCAAAATACAACTCATGCTGTTACTTCTTTGTGCACGCATTCTGTGTTAGAGAGGTTATTTTAGGTGAAATTTTCAACCTTCATAGGCATTGTTGTGTGACGTTTAAGAGTCCTATTCCTGTCATGACACTGAAGTGGTGTTTTTTACCCAATTTCGCACCAACGTCGTCGAGAGAGGCTAGGCGGAGTGCTGATCACAACTCTCCTGTCGGTTTTTCTTATTTCTGTCGACGATTACCTATTCAATAGTGACGCTCCAGTCAGCATCACCGATTTGGCTAAAACCTCCAGTCGGCTTAGTAAGGGTGCTGATAACGGAACAGGGATTTCTGCCGAGCACCATTCAAATATTGAACACAGGTGGTTCACAACTTCGTCTACATGGGTTAGTCAGGGGGTCCATTCCAAATCTTGTGCCCGTTTGCCCTTCTCAGGAGGAAGCAACTCAAATGTACTTCTTGTATTTGCTGTCTCAAAAGGGCTAAATCGCTGCATTGTGTCACTACACCGGCCTCAAACCCAGCTCCTCTACTTACCCGTAATCTTCAAAATTGACTGAAGTATAAGAAAAGATATCAGATTTGTGATCTCATGTAAACACTCCTGGCGAAGTTTCAGTCACATCGGCGGTTCTTTCTCCACACCGGCCATACCTAGGGCGAACTGAATACCTGTTGGAAGGGGGAGCGGCGTTTAGAAGTTATGGAAGTAACCTTGTTCAAACATTAAACAGTAAATGGTAAAGGTGTCGGCGGTGATCAGTCCCCAAGGACGCGCCGCCTTTTTCATGTTCCATCCAGAATCACAAAGGCACGATAAATGTGTATTTGGCCTATGCAGAGAATTGCGGGCGAGTATCGATAACAAGTCATAGTCTGGTACCAACTCACCCTGGCGCGGCGGAATGGAAGGCTTGGTTAGCCCGGACGGTGATCGATCACTCCATCGTGCGGGTGTCAGTAGCGCGTCTTACCATTGCACCAAAATCCACTATCTATTGTGTCGGTACTGACAGAATTGTTCCAGGAACTACCTACTATATGCAGAATAAGATATTCTCGACGCCTTCCGCTCTCTTCGAGTACCTTGATGGTCTCGTCATCTCGATCGGTGACACTGATCAACCCACGATATCCGCCATCAACAGCGCCCAATCATTGTGTGTATTCGGCATGCTTTTTTATGTTCTATTAGAATTTCGGTCGATAAGGAAGAAAAATTACACTTCTTTGAAGAGGACAACGATGTGCCCGTTCTCCTAAAGCTTCTACTTGATTGTGTAGTGGTTCTTTTTACAGCTCCTCGCTGATGCATCCATTGTCGGTAGTGTACGTTTTTGCTGACTCTGCTGCCTCTGATGCGACAGTTTTCAATCCAAAGCTCTCCTCGGACTCGCCTGAGATGTTAGCCGTACAACAGACCTTGGCATGGAAGAATAAGGTAAGTGCCAAGTATTTGAGAAAGGGATCTTGTGGACTAGAAGAATTGCAGATTGCAATTTTTCTCTCGGAAACGGACTCCGCTCCGATAGACTATTTCGGCGACTACTTCGACGTGTTCCGCAGGATGGTGAGCGCTACACACGGCGACTTGATCGTCTTTGAGAAAGAGAATATCATTGAAGTAAGTTTCTCTTTTAACAGGCTCTCTTTCCACTATTCTTAGCTAAGATTAGATAGTAAAGTATGACATTCGTCCACTTACGTTCCTAAAACTGACACTTTGATCTGATCCAACGAACCAAAAGCGCATTGGTTTCGAAATTTAGGAGCTCTCAAATATTGATAATATATCAATATCTCAATATCTCAATATCAAATAGGTTGGTCAATAAGTAACTAGCAATTGATTGCGCAACCTGCCTCATTCTTACCGATTTGCGCACAACGATCGATAGTGTCTATATCGAGGTAGTACTACCTGCTCTATAAAACTGACATACCTCCTTTCAAATTGCTTCTACTTATATAGTGAAATGCCGAAAAAAATCGTCTATGACATAATGCACCTTCGTCACGCCCAGCTTCTCTACTATAATTCTAGGCTGTCAGCGGTCGATACCCATTGTCAGCTGAAGGCTGTGTATAGTGAAGGTATTGTCTCTTATAGGACTGTAACAGATCGGTTTGCTCGCTTCAAAAAAGAAGAGTATAACCTTGAAGTCTCGGAGAGGTCGGGTCGACCAGTCGAGGGAGGCTTGGAAGCACTGCGCGACGTAGTTGAAGCTGATCCAAGTATGACCACCCGCGAAATGTCGGAGACGTTGGGAGTGTCTCACGCCACCATCTTGAATGGATTGACCAAAATCGGCAAAGTTCAGAACCTCGGCAGATGGATACCCCACGACCTGTCCAGTGCTGACCGTTCTCGAAGAGTCGACGCATGTACTTCCCTTCCTTCCCTCCAACGCAGGTGTCCTTTTCTGAGGAACCTAGTTACTGGAGATGAAAGTGGGTCCTATAGAACAACACTTACCGTCGCCCACAATGGGTCGACAGGGACAAACGCCCAGACCAAGTCCCGAAGCCCGACTTCCACCCTCGAAAGGTGATGCTCTGTTGCTGGTGGTCCAGGAGGGGGATGGAGTACTGGGAGCTTTTGCGCTCTGGTACCACCATAACCGCAGACATCTACTGTGCTCAGCTACGGAAGTTGAAGTCCCATCTCGATCGCACGCGTGTACAAGATGCAATTATTCCGTTCCCGCATGACAACGCCCGAGCCCACGTTGCAAAAGCGACCCGTTCTGAACTACTCGAGTACGGGTGGCTGGTAATTCCACGCACTCCCTATTCCACGGACCTTGCACCTTCCAACTACTGGCTATTCTCCCACCTCCAGCGTCATCTGGAAGGAAAGCAGTTCAAAAAGGAAAGTGACCTCAAAGCCGACTTGAACGCCTTCTTCGCCTTACAGCCCTCTGAGTTCTGGGAGAAGGGCATCGAACTTCTACGTACTCGTTGGCAGGAAGTGATCAATGCGGATGGTGGCTACCTCGGATTGTATACAGGCTTTGTTTGAGAGAAAAAAAATAAATATTCGATTTCCCAAAAATTGCTAGTTACTTATTGACCAACCTAATAGTTATCAAGACTAGCAGGCACTAGTTGACATTTTCGGGTTGGAACTCCCTTTGTTTGGACTTCGTATGCTAGTTGACCACGAATTCGACATTTCTTTGCGACTCCGTCGATTATAAGGTAAAGGTACAGTGGTATGAGGCGCAGCTGTCACACGCACGGTCGAGCGATCGATCGCGCCGCGGGTCAACAAAGCCTTCCATCCCTTCGGGGTTGGGTAAATTGGTACCAGACTTGTCCGTGAAGGTAAAGACACTCACCTGGTATAGCGGCTGGCCCCCGCAGGTCATTGTATAGGTCAAATACGCATCCACTATAGGGTCGTGCACAGTCGACGACCAATACGACACGGCAATGATAAGAGATAGCGGCCGGTGTCGTATTAGTCGCGTCCGACTTCGACATTTGCGTTGCCGAAGTTGCTGCATGCGGCGAGTAGGACACCGCGTGTGCGGCGTCGTCTCGTACAGGGATGTGTGCTCATCCGCGCGCGGCGAACAGTGCGGCGATTTGTCGTGTCGCATTGGTCGTTGACCGTGCACGACCCTTATGCTTACACGGCTTGAATAGAGCACGAATGCGGCGGCGCGTCCTTAGAGGACTGACCAATGCCGTCGCCTTTACCTTTACCTTTTACCGTCGATTTTCACGGTGCACAGGTGTTGCCTGAGCTTGAGGTTACGTACCCTATGCGGCGGAAAGCTTGGAAAGAGCTCAGATTCGTGGTCAACACCCCAAATACCCTCAGTTGGTCTTAAAATGCCGTCGTTGACCAGGCCATATACCACGCGTGCCCAATTGAAGACTAGGTCAATTGACTCATTACCGTTAATAGCTGGCATACCACGGACGATGAGTCAAATAACCTGGTCTTAGCGAAATCTGTCATCACTGCCTCCTTCTTGACCTAACTGCACCGCACTGTAACTATTGACCGTATGAAAAAAGGTTTATGATAAGAAAAACTCATGAGTTTGCAGCTACAACCAAATCACCGCTGATTGAAGTACGCTTCTTAACAAGTATAGTATGTAGGCTCAGCCAAACTTCGGTGCATGGCTTCCAAAATCAAGCCTACAACCTCCTAACCTCTAAGGGTGCTTCATACTACTGTTCCGGTGAACTAAAGTGGAAGTAGGTAGAGCAGTAAAAAAGGAGGTGGGCGTATTTCCGCCATAGCTGCGCGTCCACTGAACTGACGTTGGTCAAAAAATATTTAATACATAGTTAACGATATGGGTGGTTTTCGGCCACAAATTTAAAAACGGATGTCGCCCTCATGATCGCCGCTACATATATTACAATCTGCGGAAGAGGAGCGCAGGTTGCGTTTTAACGAATTCCCGTTAAAGATGATGGACGGGCTGCTACCTTACTACTATCGGATGGAAAATATGGCAGCTTTATATGGAGTGAACCCACAGGACGACATCGAAGTGGATTTGCGTGCAGATTACACCACTCAGGTCATCTACGTGCTGATCACTTCCGACAACTCTACAGGTTAAACAATCAGAAGCTATTTCGTCTTCAGCTCTGGCTTATATAAGTATCCTAGGGCAAAAAGGTAGAACGAAAATCAAAATTCGCCCCCTTTCCGTCGTTTATGATAATTAATCGTAGCTTCATTTTCTTTTCATTCCGCTATTCAGGTTTCCTGCTGTAGTGAAGCAACATTCTTTAGGGCCTTAAAAAGTTCTGCTTATTTGACCTTTTTGCGAAACCGAAGTGGAGATTATTATTATATTTATCAACTTTATGGATGGCTCAACCGCTGGGCTGTCGTGGTAGCCTGAGGGAAATTCCTTTACCCAGTACCACCCATACGTCGTGCACGTTTCATCCGCATGCTAATAACGAATCTGTTCCCTTCCTTTTAACCTGTTCTCCAGAGGAGCACACCAAACTTGCCACTGTTACCCAATAAAGCTGTTTTTCAGTCCCTGGTGTGCTGAATCAAAATGGAGTGCAACCCCCAATCGAAGCGTCAGGAAAGTTCTACAAGGTAAATTCAACGTGTCGAGGAGAATATTTCCACCTGGCTTTGTTTTGTACTTCTTCTAATAATTCGAAGATATGGGTCACTCGAAATGCATATACAGTAGTTCGCGAAAAGATATGTCACCTTGCATTTTTGGGTGCAGATCGGTGAAACCAAAAGGAATTTTATTCCAGTTGACAGTTTTATTAACTATTATTGAAAATACACTAATCTGTGCCCTTGTTGGAAATTCTAGATTTTTTTTAAAAATTTCGAACTCATTTTCATATGCATTTTTAAACGAATGTATCTTAGGAACCACTGAGCTTCTGCTTTTCTTGTAGCGATATTCTGATAGAGCAGGATTAGCTTGTTCTTATAGGCTATGAATTTTAGTTTCAAGACATTAAAAAACCATAGAATTTTTTGTGTGAATTTTTTCATGGTCAAAAAATGGTGAAATCATGGGACAATCTTTCATATAAAATTACATATATCAGTAACCAGCAAATGAAATACCATCAAATTGGGACATGTGATAGCATAAGACTTTCTCTTTCCCATGCATATCTAACTTTGGAGAATAGCCGTCTGATTACAGAGAAAATAGCTAATGAAATTGCATTTACACAAGCGGCCGTTTTACCAACACCAGGAGGGCATTCGACTCCAGATTCCTCTAGTGTATAGTAGACTTATTGCTTGTTAGGTACTCAACAGGTAGCAGAATAGTTCCCGCTATTATTCAGAAAATCATCTGTTGTTGTATGCATCACTATCCCGCCACCGTACGCTGCGCGGGTTTGTGCCCCATTTTCTCTCGGTCCAACTAGAAGACGATTCTCTGAATAATAGCGGGAATCATTTTGCTACCTGTTAAGTACCTAACAAGCAATAAGTCTACTATGCACTAGAGATGTCTGGAGTCGAATGCCCTCCGGGTGTTGGTAAAACGGCCGCTTGTGTAAATGCAATTTCATTAGCTATTTTCTCTGTAATCAGACGGCTATTCTCCAAAGTTAGATATGCATGGGAAAGAGAAAGTCTTGTGCTATCACACTTCCCAATTTGATGGTATTTCATTTGCTGGTTACTGATATATGTAATTTTATATGAAAGATTGTCCCATGATTTCACCATTTTTTGACCATGAAAAAATTCACACAAAAAATTCTATGGTTTTTTAATGTCTTGAAACTAAAATTCATAGCCTATAAGAACAAGCTTATCATGCTCTATCAGAATATCGCTACAAGAAAAGCAGAAGCTCAGTGGTTCCTAAGATACATTCGTTTAAAAATGCATATGAAAATGAGTTTAAAATTTTTTAAAAAAATCTAGAACTTCCAACAAGGGCACAGATTAGTGTATTCTCAATAATAGTTAATAAAACTGTCAACTGGAATAAAATTCCTTTTGGTTTCACCGATCTGCACCCAAAAATAAAAGGTGACATATCTTTTCGCGAACTACTGTATATCATGACTGAAGGTCTTCCTAAGGGGTTGGGATGCTGAAAGGTTAGGAACCTAGGTTCATTGTTCAAGGCTCAATCTCGCCCGAGGTAGACGGTCTTGCCTGGTCTATGGATAGCAGAAAAGAGCCTGTTCTCGTATGTCAGACGCAGTGTACGTCTTCTGACCGACGAAAACTGTCACAACCAAAAGACCACTCCATGAGTGGCAGTGGGATACATCGGCGAGGCGGCTTTAGCATTTCTACACCATAGATACTACTCATATAGTTCTTCATCTTCATACATTTTTCCGTTACCTCAATACTGGAAAAACTCTACAACTGTCTGGGGTGCCTGACTGGAATTTTAAAAAAATAGCAGATTGATCTAGATCAACGTTCATATTTTCTATCGAAGAAAAGTCCGCCCAAGAAGAATAGAGTTATATGTACATGGGTGATGACAACGCAATGCATTCTTTGAAGCAATGATTCCGAGCACAGAACGTCTGTGTGGAAAATAGATATTCACTCAACAGGCTTGATTCAGGTTTTCAGTTTTTAGTTTTCCGCTTGCCTTGATTCGAATAATGAACACTTAAATAGAATAATCAATCGAATAGTAATGAGACATTAAGGTGATGTTATGAATAATTGAATTTGTGCCCAAGAATACCGTTATTCCAGTTTCTTAGCAAGAGATTCTGTGAGAGTTCCATAAAAGCAGTCATTTAGCTGATCAGAACGACAGTCTCGGACACAACGAAGATCGAAATTACTTCTAAAAGGCAATCTAACGTCAATGTTCGTATCTGGATCAATTCTCCGAACACAGCTTTCCTTGCCGCGCACTCAGATCCGTCAGTTGATGTCGGGAGTGCTGTCGTCAGCTCCGGTGAGTGATTTTCGACTACACATAGTGCGCAACATTTGACATACGGCAGCCCCTAGTTCTTTCAGTTCCCATTTTGTTAAAGGTCTTGATCAACGGTGAGAAAAATACTGAGCTACCGCAGAAATGATGGATGTAAGGTAAGTGCAGGTGACTGGCTTAGTTGAGGAGGAGTGCCGTAGACTCGGTGGTATAGGTGGTCTACCACCACGGTTACCCAGCTAGACCCGAGACGCGGGCTTGAAACCCGTCTGAGTGACCCTTTTCGCGTTGGTCGCAACTCCATCATTGTAGGACCAACTTCTGTAGTAGGAACCATAATAATTTCATGGGCTCTGAAGCACCCTCTTTGAGGGAGCTTATCTTTCCCTAATAATGTGGCCCCTTCGGAGAATCCACACACACCGGTTTTATGAATGTGTGTCGATTCTCCGAGAGGGCCACGATGTCTTGGTCTCGACGTGCATTTCTTTCAGCTGCTCGTTGTGATCCTTTCTTATGTTCTGGCAGAGAGGTAAGAGAAAAAAGGTACTCATACAACTGCAACTAAGCAAACCGCAATTGTTATCTTTTTGAAATGAAAGACCGATTTCGAAAAGAATTCGGGAGACGCATCGGTATGCGCTGTTGAACAGGAAGCTTCTTATCAATGCTGTGTTGTGTCTCGCTCTCCAGTCACAGTTCATGAATTATGAAGAAAATTCTCCGCGAAAATCTTTAAATGAAGCGAACTTGCATCCTCCACTGGCATCAGTTGTCGCGCCTCGGTGAAGTCATAGCAATAGCAACGTAATCGCAATTTGACAAATTTGTTCACCATAACTATGTAGCTTCTTAATGTAGTCATTAGCAACTGTGCAAAAGAAACCCAGATTCTCTCAGCTGGTTGCCTCTGATCATTTTCCCTGTTCCTTTGGAATATAACGGCATACGAGCGATGAGCAATAACGGTTTTTCAACTCTTAACTTGTCTTCAGTCAGTTCGCATCCGTCAGGAAGTTCATCGAAGCGGTCAACTAAAAATACCTTATGGTAGCGAACTTTCTTGTCGTACCATATAATGAATAATACTCTACACCGCTCAAAAAAGTCGAATCTGTCTAAATGAAATCCTTAAAGAAGTCGGCACAGGTACGTTGTAGCTATACCTATGTTCTGAGTCAGGAATCTTGGAGAACTATCAAAATGTACTTGGACTAGAAGGAGAACTATTCTCAAACCTAAAAAGCCCAAATTTTCGATTATTTATCCTATTTTCCGAATTTGGCATTCAATGACATCACGAAGGCGCCGAGAAGAGAGGAACTTTCTTTACATTCTATTTCTTATAGTGTACTTATTATGCTAGCAATCGTTGAGTTTTCAGGTATTCAGACGTATGCAACCGCGTATGTCAGCGGCTTCTCCAAGCTGAGTGCCATATCGTACGCTACCTTCAGCGGCAGCGGTAAATTGATTGCTAGTACTTTGTACGGAAACCTGAGCAGAACAGCAGAATGCAGTTTCCCACTCATATTTCCCGCATCCGCAGCTACCTGTGAACCTGGACCATTTACGTAGGTTCCTCACTACTTATAATGAGTCTGAGCTTCTCTTTAAGAATAGGACTTTCTCTATCACCACCGTTGGGCTAGAAAATGTAAAGCTTTCAGCTCCGAATATTTCTCAATCTTAACTGCTGTTTGGAAAGGCGGGTCATGGACTCCCTTCTCGAAGTCGTATGTTAGCGAGGAAGGGTAGTAAGCAATAGAGGTTGTTCGAAATCTTCTGTGAAAATCGGCTGTCTGATTGAGATCGCGACAAACAAATGATCGCACGTCGAGATCGTAACAAATGCTCCATATATTTAGGCAAATTATAACAATTTTCTCTGATTCTGGCGTCTACTACCGAATTGTTCCCGGATTTTGTGCAGAACCAGGTCAGTGATCGTAATAAATAGTAAGTTCACCATGGATTTCCAGTTCCAATTTGAGGTCTTACTACGTACCTCGGTGTGTAGACGAGCAAGCATATTAGAAAGCGCGAGGAGCGTTCGTTCCGCTAATCGGCTCGAGCTAAGGTGGTCGGCTGGTCGTGGGAACGAACGTTCTTCACCCTTAAAGAGTGGAACTAAGCAAATCTCGGTGTATGCAGGAGCTGAAAGTAGTATGCAGAAGTCGAAAGACTGTGTAAGACACGAATATTTGTCAATCATTGATAGCACAGGAAGTGTACGAAACATTCTTTAATCGAAGCGATCATGAAAATATGCAGTTCAGATGTGAGATCAGCATAACAAGAAAATTACTTCCCTGTAACTGTCGAACACAGGCATTTCATTCTCGACCTGTGAATAATGTGCTCAGTTGAAGGCCTTTATTCAGTGGCATTCTGGTATTGATTTGATTCCTTTTTCAATTAGCCGCACCAATGTATAAGATATGGTAGAAGGTGAAGATACCGGCGTTGGTTCCCCTCACGATGCGCTGCCGCATTGGTGTTCACTTAGAATCGTAGAGGTACGGGTATGTGGCCTATACAACGACTTGCTGAAGCCATCCTCTATACCAAGTCACTGTTCTTACCTTCTCAGACAAGTCTGACAGCAATTTACGCTACCGTGGTGGGATGGGAGGCTTGGTTAGGGTCGGAATCGATCGCACGACCATGCGGATGTCAGTAGCACCTATTATCGCTGCACCACGCGTGCCCCAAAGGAACAAACATTGCAGGTAAACGAAGGTCAAAAACGAGAATGTTCGCTAATGCCGCATGCTAGATGGGTTCTTCTGGGTTTGAAGCCAGAACGTAGGTGCCAAACGTGGTCAACCACCCCAAAGTGTAAAATGGAACTTGAACCTCGGCGAAGCGATGCAGTACCGGGCGTACCGCTATGATAAAATGGCGCCAGCTGCGCTTTCTTGCGCAGAAACCTCCGTTTTTCCATATTTTCTCTAAAATTGGCTCATTCGTAAAAAAGATAAGTATGTTTCTGAACTCAGCAGGTTGAGCTCTATCTTCTCATTTACCATTTTTCAAATATTTGTAGAACTTGTTCGCAATCGATTCTCTTGAACCCCCAATTTTCGATCCCTGGCCCCTTCGATGCCACTTGCTCCCTCTATCATGCAGTGTTCACCATTAAGGCCCATTCAGAGTGCTGCTGCAAACAGCAGCAATGATGAAGGATAGGCCAGCAGCAACACGGCAGCGCTGCGCAGCAAACCCGCAGCAGGGGGGGGGGTGGGGTCATTCAGAGTGCTGCAGCCGCAGCTAGCAGCCAGCAGCAGGCCACAGCAGCAGCAGTACGGAATGGTCTCGGTCAGCAGCAACACTCTGCATGGGCCTTTAAACTATGTAGCTACGATTGTGCTGTGTCGAGAAACTTCTCCTCTTTGTACCTGACAATGTGAGAAAAAGAAAAGGCTGAAATCGAAATATAGCAAGCGATACGAGTCCTCGTATGTACGTGCTTAGTTTTAGACTATCCTGCTGAAACGCCGTTCCAGTGTTTCAACGGAGGCACACTGAGTGGAGGTTCGTGCGTCTGCTCATCATTGTTCACTGGGCCAAATTGTGCTGTTCCCATTTGTCTTAACGGAGGCGAAGTGGAAAAGTTCCCAGGCAATGGTCGTCCGCTATGTGAATGTCCTGGCGGTTACGGTGGCGATCACTGTGATATATGTGAGTGTCACTTCACGATATTTATCCGTAATGAACGAGAGTATCAAGTCTTTATAAAGTAACTACCACTACTTTGCGTCCAAAATATTATTGCTTTCTCATTTCAGTGTCATGTGCATCATCCTCACCTAACAATTTCGATGCGAGCAAGCGATCTCTAGCGGTTATCATTCAGAACACGTTTTCTCAAGCCGAGGCAAGAATTTTTTTCGCGGAAAGGAAACTATCTATTATATTCTACCATTTTAAAAGAGAAACCCCGCCCTATTCAAGAAAGTTCCAACTGCCTTAATCTCACTTCGGTCGAAGAAAACTTCACTTAGGATGGCTATTTTGGGTGCTAATCGCGAAATTAACATCGGCTTTGGAAAACCGTCCTTGTCCTTAACTGAGCTACAGCGTCGGAGAGTTTTGTGTGATCTGCAGCGGATGCTTCGAGAACATATGTCAAAATCGTGATCAGTACCACAAACAAACCTTGACGATGTTCCATTGGAATCGGTAAACCAGACCAAGCCAATCGAGCTCGGCAAAATGCTCGTTAGAGATTTCAATCGGAAAACGTGTAATATTGATAAAGTTGTTTTATTCAATGCAAGCCCAAACCCGCGTCCACCCCAGCGGCTTGACTTCTGCCGAAATACGTAAAACGGGTATCAATTTTGCCACCATTATGCGCTGAACTACCCACACGATGTTTCAGCGAAATCGGTGATTCATAGGGGAACACTCTTGCTGACATTACCAGCAGTCTTCCGCCGATATTGAGAAGACGATCGTAGTATTCTGGTGTAGATCAGAATTCTGAACTCGAGTTTTTCGATTTTGTGCTGAGCGCTACTCATATCGTTAGTTAGGGTGACGCGGTGAAGATTGCCAGTAAAATCTCAGCAAAGGTAGTCGACCTATTTTAATTGTTCTAATGGAAGCAGTGGGTTCTGTGTCTTCATTCATATGGAAATAACTTGACCTTTGTTACATTTCTACTAGGTGTTTACTGAATCTATTGTTCTTCTAACTTAGATGTTCGTCGATTTCCTTGAATATGGCCTAGATTTATGCCACTTGAGTTGCAGGTGAATAGCAACATACAGTCCGGCCTCACTGCACTCCTCCAGTTAATGGGACAAGCTGACGCATTCAACGAATATATTGTGTCAACGTTCAATATGCCTAATGTTCAAAGTGAGGTTTAATTCCGCATTTTATTTATATTTTTTGCCAGACGAGCACCTAGGTTTTTATCCGCTTAGTGACTGCGTTCAAAAGTTGTTCCTTTAACACGTTGGCGACAGCGCCTTCTTCGCGTGTCTGGCGTGTGGGACCAACCGATTTTCTAGCGCCCCGTGGCTGTGGCGTGATGCCGGCATTTCGCGAATTTTTTCAAAATGGAAGTGAATAGTAAATCTCGAAGACTACATATACAGTCCTGTAATATCGGGATTGTGACTATTCCTTTTTTGCAATGAAAATAGAAAAATAACAGCTGGAAGCTTTTAGAACGTCCTTTTTCCCTATCCAGGTTAAAAGGAAATTGTTATTCGTTTATTGTTCATTATTTGTTTATTCCAATAATCAATATTTGTTTGTATTTATGTGTTTGTTTCAACAACCAGTATTTGTTTGCATTTATTTGTTTCTTGCAATAACCATTATTTGTTTTTACTTGTAAAGAAAACTAGTGCACAATAAAAAATTCCAGTAAATCAGAAGCTAAGAATCATTTTCATGGACCATGCTTCCTATAACAATGTGCAAAGGTCTACTAAAAAGTGGCACGAAAACATCCTTCAAAATTCTGAAATGTATCGAGAAAAATACGATACAAGACTGTGGCGCAGCATAGCGCCACACGGTCCCACGCGGCCGCTTGAGCGTGGCGCAGCATTGCGCCACACTGTCGTCAACGTGTTAAAAAGCCGCTGCTTCGTCTCCAAATTATACTCGGGCTGCTGTTTTTCCGTATTTTGAGCTATCACTGAGCACTGCAGCATAAAAGATGAACAGATGGTTAGGTAGTGATGTATGATTTCTGCTGGAGCTTGGAATCCGTGCTTAGCGTTGAAGTTATTGAGCAGTTTGTTCGCAGGTCAGCCCCACGAGACTGTCCTCGTTTCACAGTACGCAAATTCGAGCTCATTTTTGAAGGCAGTGACATCATCCGCTATCGGCTATCAGTGAGTCATTCAATATTTGTTGGTCTCCTCTCCTTATCGCCCAGTGTTTCCTCCAATGCGTTACATTTAAAACGCAAGTTACATTTATGAGCGCTGCAGCAATTTGATATGTTTTTGCGGAACATGTGAGGTGACACCCCAGAACAACCCTCATGTACAACTCGAACCTACGAACCAAAATTTTCTGTGTAACTGCAAAATCGAGCCGTAGATTATCAACCTGTAGAGAAGTAAACGGACGCGTAAGATATGGTATGTTTCTCACAAAACATACTATATATCATAATGCGATGTTACAGGAATTCTCAGTCTGTTACGCAACCGTCTTTCGACGCGCTTCTTCTTACCATCAACAGCATATCCTACGACAAGTCGTCGGTATTCCTTTTCACCGACTCGGCTCCCAATGCTAACACTAGCCGTACACGGATGACTAACATTGTGTAAGTTTTTGGTTCAAGTACCTGTTCGTTCTCGGCAGTAATTGGCTGCAGTGACAAAATTTGCAATCAGTTCTAGATCACATCTCGTTGCATACCTATTGCTCTAACGGGGTATATTTAAACCAAAGACAGTTGCGGGGCAAGGAACTGGTATGGGCTAGTATTGAATGAACGAACTTTATCAACACTACACGTCTTCTAAGTGGAGGCTCAAACGAGTTTTTTTTTTTTCGTTGAAATCACGAAATACCGAGCGAGTGTGCCAGTGACAACTTTTTAAACTTTCTAGCGAAGCAGCTGTTGAGCGTCAGCTACAAATCAACATCATAATAACTCCGCCATATCAAATGAATAATCTGTGCGCGAAATCGGTGGACCTGACGGACTACTTTACGCTTGCGCTGCAGACCAGTGGCATTGTCCTCAATCTATGCCAGCCTTTCGTCGAGAATTACCCGAGGGACATAATCACAGAGGCAAGATCGTTTTTGTGTTTGTAAAAAACGTGTTGTGTGTTTATTACGTGAAAATGTCACCTGATGTCGTGATAAAACACAAACGAGGCGAAACAGACCGGACCGCAGTGTGTTGTACGTAGTGAAACAATTGACGTAACAACGGAGGTAATAAAACATATACAAATGTAATAGAATAAAGGTGAGTAGATTTGAGAAAAGAAGATGAAGACTCCCATGATTTCAACATTTGTTCTACCGCGCTCTTGAATTGGTGGATACTCGCAGGGAAGTTCCCTTTTTGCTAAGTCGCGGGTTTGTTAGGATGACTCTGTTGACGTAAAAGTGTGACCTATAATTTCTAGTTGCTCTAGAAACGACACTTTTCGAACAACCTCCTCTGTTAACGGATTCCCTAAACCCCTGGTCTCCTTAGTTTACCCTCTTCTCGCGTTTTTTCCGCATATTTTCCCCTTACATCGCTCATTTCTTTTGTTACCGCGAGAGATGATGTGCTAACCTTCGAGAGGGATACTGATACTATGAAAGTTGGCAGTGCAGCGTACAAAACTGCAACATCGTGCGACTTCACGTTGTCTTCGATGCGTTTGACACGCTAAATTGTTCACTTCGCTTCACAGTGAAGCAATGCTAGATCAAATAGTGGAAACTGTGATAAGCATCGCGGTTCGATGTTGCGCTTCTGCACCCTGCACCCAAGCCACAAGAACCTGGTTATTTACCACTGACCAAGACACAGAAGTAGATTCCCAATCATGAACATCATAAACAATTTTCGCTCGTGTACTAAATATGTACTTTAGCTTCAAATAATCTTATCACATTCTCAGGACCAGAGTTTTAGCCATGATGTAGACTCTGTCCATGAAGCTTCCTAGTGACGAGCAATCAGAGCAGTTTTGTGATATTGGTAGGGTCTTGGGTGAAAATCCTGCACCTGATCGCTAACTACATACATTTCGTTTATTTATCGATGTGGGGCTGTTGCTGCTTTACTTGCCAGCTCATTTTGGTTCCTTCAACCTCCGAATGGTCACCGTGCAACGGTGTCGTTGTGAGCTTAATAAGCATCCTTTCACTCTGTTACAATATAATCAGTTCTCTCGAAACAAGAAATTGAATTTCTTGTGGAACTCGAGTGAACACTTTATGGTTCACTCAAAATTACACAAATTTTCTGAGTTCTTTCAGGGCCAGGTCTTATTGAGCCAAGAGAAATTAGTCAACGTTCGTCAACGTGTCCTGTAAATAAAGTCGGTCGTTGGTAACACCGAAAAACAACTTTAAATCCGCAGTGAGTACGCTGGTGACCACGGAGGATCATTCACCGTCGACATTGCAGTTTCTTTCCGGCTATGGCATGTCACATCATCATGTGGAAAGTGTGCAAGAAGCCGTGTTCAACAATTGCTCAGGAGTGAATCCAGTGCAGTTCTTTGTAGACAACCCTACATCACAGGTGTATGCGTTTGTTAACAGCGGTACGTTCAAGTTAAGCCGAGCTCTGTCAATCGGGGCAATTTTTTCAATCACTTTATCTGCGCATGTAATAGCCTTTACTTTAGCAACGGATGAAAGCTTCCGGGTGCAATTGAGCAACAATGACCTGGCACCAGATGCATATCAACTTCCTTCTTCTGTTCAAACGCCGTTCTTCGGCATGTACGAGATCACTTCGGCTGTGCAGAACACAAACGGGTATGTTCCAGTGCGTTCTTCTGGTGCACGTAGGTGATTATCTTCGTTATATGCTCCAGCGGATGCTCCTTTTCCAAGTTATTTGGCTGTATTCACCGCTTAAGCAAAACAACCACCCGCTCATAAATTCACAGACTACATTGTCGATGAGTTTCAGGTATACTTTGTACGTCAGCGCCGCAAATAACACTTCGACAGGATGGTGTTCTGTTCGAATAGTTGAAAAGACGCAGCTAGCTGTATATCTTGGGTTTACGACTGACCCCTCAAGGGATAGCCCGTCGCAGACGCTCCGTTACGGTACGTTTAGATCTCTGAATAAAGGAACCAAAATTTATAATGTCATAGAGGGGAAGAATGTGTATAGTGCCACACTATTCCAGACATGACTTCTGGTCAATCAGCAAAAAAGGCAGATAATTGTGTCTAATAAATAACTCGGGGGACCACGTGGTACAGTAGTAAGAAACGCTGTTGACACCCGCAAATCTATCAGGCAGCCTTCCATAATTGTACCAGACTTGTCTAATAAAAACTGATCTGGTGTAGCGGCTGGCTCCCGCAGGTCATTGTGTAGGTCAAATACGCATTCACTATGTCTCTACGACTTGAATGGAACACGAATGCGGCGGCGCGTCCTCAGGGGTCTGATCAACGCTGGCACCTTTACCTTTTACCTTTACCTTTTATAAATAACTTCCTAGTCCTATTTTTTGGAAGAAGTTCCACAGCTCGCAGCGAAAATGTTTTCGCTTTGTCTAGACTTATCAGATTATTGATACTAGTGAAATATTCCGACTCCTCGTATTCGATTTGGCTCAGAAAAACTTTTTTGTTGGAGCTCAGCCTAAAGAAGTTTATTGACATGGTGATTGCGGATCCGGTGAATGTTATTGACGATTTCGGCGGAACAAGATTAAGTAATAGGTTCAATTTTTTGGGTAAAATTACGATCCTTCCCCTTACAGACGCCATCTGGTGTGAACTCGTCGTTCGAATATGAATGCATTTCCAACGTTCCTCCATTTTCTTCCCGGCTCGAAGTGATCTCTGGAATTTTAATAACCACACAGTGACGATTAAGTTGCATCAAGTCCATAAAATTTTCCATGCTTTGCGCTCTTCCACGTACAATTTTTAAGTACTCCTACCCCTACGAGTGTTATTTGTAGTTTCCAACGAAAATTACGTTGGATGAAGTATGGTACTTGCAGCACGATCAAGGTGTAACAACACATTATTTGGGCTTATGTTTCGGCGTCCTCGCCTTCTTCAGAGCCTGGAACAAGTCGAGTCTAACCTGTGAAACTGTCCATTCAACACCGCATCAAATTCTCCTAAAAAGTAGGAGAACACTGAATGACCATTGAGCAAATGAAAAGGTTTAGAAAAGGCTAACCGGTGCTAGGACTCATCGTGGACACGCGCCTGCCGCTGTTTCCGGCCGGCCAATAGTGTTTCAATATAATAGGTCGGGAGAGGCGTTGTAACTATAAATAACTTCCCCCCCCCCCCCCGTCAATAATCGTTATTGACACGCCATTGGCATGCGTCTATGGACCGCCCAGCCAATGCTATTGGCCGGCTAGCAGCAGGGGCGGGCGCGTGTCCAACTAACGTACTAATGAGATCCACTGCATCCATAGCTGGTAGGGTACGTGGGTGACTGAGGGCTCACACTTAGGGACCACACGCCTAGAGGAGTTCTGGGCATGACCTGAGGTCAAGACCACACATGTCAACGAACGGTGCAAGCTCCTGGGTCACCGCCACATGTTCGTCCTTCCTATTGATTCTAGGAGACCTGGCCGCAATCCAAAGCGCTTCTAACGTACGTCGCGCCGCGATTCCGGATTCACGCGCTAAGATGGAGACTGCGACATTAAAACAGCTGTTTGCGTGTTCGTGCACCTTGTGGTCGCCCAGAGTGGTTGCCGGATTGGACCTTCGCAAACCATCAAGATGCTCCTTTTCCCTCACACAAAGCGGCATAGATGTTTGCCCAACAAATTCTTGCTCGTTAACATATTCTTGTTCGGCCGAAACGTAAGCTCAAATAAAATGTTGCAATCAATCTCATTTGGGCTGCAAGAATCATACTTCCTCCACTGACTACAGTGCCAAAATTTATCGAGAGCCGGAGGTGGAACGAAAATTACGACGACACCTCATTTTTTGGAAACAATTTTTTCTATGCTTCGGTAACTTTTCTATTCGAAACATTTCAATTGCAATGAATGATATGATGCTATAGCTCATTAACACGGAAATATTCAGCTACTGCGCTTCATCCTGTGCTGCACGTCAGCTCTCAACTACAGTCCGATGTTCAGCCAACGCTGATGACCTTCAACATCGACGGGTCAACCCGTTACAAGTGGGTCAAGTTGTTGTGCTGACGTAGCAATCTCGTTAGGTTTTCAGTACTTTTCCACTAATAATGAACAACAAATTAGAAACTATTAGTTTATTTATTTATTATATATACGTCCAAAGACGCGCACAGTTGCGCAGTAGTTGCGAAACCTCCAGGAATTTGGAGTATGTAGGTTCACTGATCTCTCTCGTTATTGTTCCACGTTTTCGTGGTTTTGTATAAGACACAGTTGAACAATTCGACAATCCTCCCTTCTTGCAGGTGGGTTAGAGAAACTGAGCAAAACATTTTTATTAGCTACCAAGTATTTCAGTCTTCTTGTTCCACTATCCGTTTTTCAATAGGGGCTTCCAACTGTAGGACAAGGTGGTTTCAAAGATTTCACGCTAACGAAGAACGTTAGTGACGTAAGACAGTTATGTTCTATGGCGTTCAATGTAGGCCATTTGTTAGCGATGAAGAAATAATTTTTGAATTTTCAGGGCCATAGGTGTACGACGTATGCCTACATGTCGTTATGAGAGCTTCTTCGAAGAAGTATTGACTTGCAGTGAACCTAACGACTACTTCATATCAACGGTAAGTTTCGTATCACCTGCTTGGTTGAAAACAAAAGTAACGCTGCCCGTAAGTGAGTCTAACTAATAACGGTCCAAAAAGTCAACACATTATACGTAGTTATGAACGGTGTCCAAAGTGGTGCAGGTGGGTTAGAGAAACTGAGCAAAACATTTTTATTAGCTACCAAGTATTTCAGTCTTCTTGTTAGTGTTAGTCGGATTCTCGGCATTTTCGGATGCTGAGAAATAAATTTGCATCATTTAGCTTTCCGACTTGTTGCTATTGTAATAAAACCCGATCGTCTGCTGATGAAAACTGTCCCATCTCAGCTGTATTGGACATTCATACGCCCACATGTCCCGTGGAGGAGACGTTGAACATGAGCTCAACATTGTTCGCTTCAGGTTCTAATTAAAACAAATGAGACAACAATACAGCGATCTCAGAGAGTCTACTGTTTCGCGGATGTTGGTGCGTGTCTCAACGGCGGAACAATCAACGCAGGTCGTTGTTAGTTTAACTGGAGTCGTTTAGTGCAGTAATGTGGTTTCTGGCTGTTTTGTGGCTAATGTCCCAATCCATGTTTTCTGTCGTCCTAGACGTTGCAAACCCACTACAGCTCTTACGTCAGAGGAGAACATCAATTTTAGACAACAAATGCGTTTGTCCGTCAAACTTCAACGGTGGCAAATGCGAAAACCCAATTTGTCAAAACGATGGGCTAGTTGTGAACTTCAAGTGCCAATGTAGTGCTAGCTTCACTGGAGAGTTTTGTCAGTACGGTAAGTGACTTCAACTTTTTTTTCACAACCGATTATCCTGTGACGCAGTTCTAGAGGCTTTTCAAGAAAAGTAGTATTACAAACACTTTGATTGAATTATGTGCTTACTTAAATACTTGAACCAGCCGTTCTAGAATAGAGCACATTCTTAATGCATTCGACGAACACGTCAGACAATTTGGAAGGTGGTCTTGGCCGGGTACAATCGCACGGCAGCCACTCCACCTTCGTTCTTGTCCAACGGTCGTCGTCTCTTCACACTATGTGACCGGCCCATCGATGCTTCGCTTTCGATTTGTTTTTCGATTTTGGGACATTTGCCTTTGGTGGGGACTGCGAAGTCCGGTTTGGTGTTGGGAGAGCCGGGTGAACTTCAGAAGACACCTTTCCAGCGCTCTGAGTGTGACTTTCAAAGAATTCGTAGTGGCTAACGTATGGACGTAGGGCACGTCTCAGCCGCGTAGCACAGAGAAGGAAGAACCGTCGAGTCGAACAAATGAGTGCGGAGGTCAGCATCCTGGAGTTGGTCTTTGGCCTCTTTAAGAGACGACGAACTTGTAGAAGGACTTCTCCTTTCGAATTTCTTTCAGCTGTCCATGGAACGCATCTTACTCCAAACCATTAGTTGTTACATGTGTTGATTAGCAGTTGATAATTGGAATGATCATCTAATGCGGTGGATGAAGACATAAAATGGCTAGACGATGAGACAGGGTCTCGTGAGAGTCGAGAGTTGGACGACAGACGGGTGCACGACAAATCCATCGCCACCATCATTTCGAGCTTGTATCTATTCTCTATGGATAACAAGAATCCCGTCTTTTTGTTGACGTATTTCGGCTTTCCTCTCCCTTGTTTGCTGTGGTGCGATCACATGATACTTTATGTGACTCGCACCTTCGAAAAAAGCGTAAGGGTCGGCGATAGAGGAAGCTGTTTCGCATTATAGGCTCAATTCATACGACAGTCTCCATGTCGGGCTTCAGGTGTGTGGTCATTTTCCCGGATCCCCTGTGCAACCCGAGATTTCTTCACCTTTCACCAGTTGTCATACCATCCGACGTCGGAGACCGCAGGGCCCAGTGTGCCGAGTAGGGAGGTTTTGCCTCTGTTGGTTGAGCATATTTCAAACATTTTCCAACCCAACTGAGTAAATTAAGTCGAAAATTTTTCATTCAGACTTTCGTTGCAGCTGCGTTTAACCCATTGACGACATTGCTCTTTGCAATCTTCGATTGCTCGCGTTTGAAGTTTTGTGAGCAACGTCGACCAAAAATGCACCGTTGATGAAGAACTTGAATGTGAAAAACGCGATCTAAGCCGATCGGACGGTTACAATAGGAGGACTTGTAGCTGAGTTCGTCTGCTCCTAAGCAACCTGCTGAAACATCTCTGAATGCGATCCGTCATCTGAATTGTCGTAAATGCTCCCCTTACTGCCCAGGGGCGATGCCTTTAGACTACCACCTTTCGCCTTCGATTCAGTTTGATCAGGCTGAGAATAGGTTGGAAATTACCAATGTGAATCTAATTTGAATGTCGGACTTGTTCGAATTCAAGCGAGTCGACTTCTGTAGGAAGGTCATTTATTTCTTGTGTGTTCAAAAGCGAATAATAATTGGTGACAGCCAACAAATATTACGGAACAGAGCTGAATCCCTCTTCAAGTGTGATTTTTACCAAAATGGGTCGGAAGTCTGATTCGAATCTTTTCAACCTGCTAGTTTGTTAACAATTTAATTTAGTTGTTTGCGACAACTGGAACTATCTAGAAACCCATGACGTCAGGCAACATGAATTCAGACAGGTTGCCCACTTATCATCTTATCTGAACTTGCGTTTCTAAATTTTGTCAACTGCAGATCACATTCGTCGTCGAACGCAACATTGCCATGGTCATGCCGAGCATTTACCTTCAGCAGGTTAGTTGAAAAAGCCGACGAAAGCCGACGCAATTCCTCCTGAAACTTCGTTCGCTTCAATAGCGACGCCCAACGATTAACCGGCAGCGGAACCCGTGACTACTGTGCGCTCAGCGTCCGCTATGAGTTAACGTGATAACATTCAGCAAACTTTCATATATTCAGATCGAGCATTTGTGGTCATGAGGTGAGCTGGTGCCTCTATTCGAAGCTTACGAGGAGCTCTCCGAAAACACAATCCTAATTGGCGGCTCTGCTGCTCAAATTGTAGACTGCGTGTAATTCAACCGTGGCAAGCTTGGGATTGAGGGTGAACGGGAGAACGATTAGTGAACTACCTACTTAGAAACTTAGCTGGCACAGCTTCACTGAACGTATCGGCCACAACACGAGCATGACGAAGACAATTGTCAGACATTCTGGAATATAACATTTTCTTAACCAGATTGGACCATCTGGCTGATTGCCTTCCACGTGCAATCCCACGATTGCCCTTTCACTGTTCTTCTTGTTCAACGGTTGTCCTCGCTTCGCATAATGTGGCCAACCTGTCTACGCGTTTTCACTTGCTTCTCTACATGTAGTCTTTCGCGTGTTTCTTGTCCAAGAGCGGTTCAACGATATATAATGATAGAATTGTGTTGGAAACAACAAGGGTGCTATTAATAAATATGATTCAACATTGTATATCAGAGTACGCCGCGTTGGTTAGAAGTCTGTTTTTCCTTGTTTTCATTTATTGCGCTTTTAGATGATAGCTAGCTTCGTAGCTGCATCCGAAAGCAACGACATTCCGAAGCAGTACTCCTTGATTACTTTCGACGAGAACGGTTAGTGAATTATTCTATTCCGCCCATTTTCGGAGTGCTTCACAAAAAGCTGTGACGTTTCACCTATCAAGGAAAGCACGATTTGATTCTCAAATTTTGAACAGACATCTTCGGGTAGCAGCAGCAAGCTATGGCGAAATAGTCCCACCAAATGTTCTCCTGAAGATGTCGGTAGATGGATGATAAGTCGTAGGCAAACGGCGGAAGATCTTTACTGTCTCTGTGCATCCTTTTCGTTTTGCTCGATGTAGTATCGAACATCGACAACGCCAGCGATGTCCATTGCGCCACACTTAGAGAGTGGCTAATTAAAATTGTTACAGTGACCAGTTGTTTCTAAACGAGAATCTCACCAATGGTATGGCCAGGTAAAGATCGAAAAGCGTCTTAATCTGTGCTAGTTTCAGTAGTAACCAACGTTGTCAGTACATCCAACGCGGATCGGTTTCTGAACGCTTTCAACAATGCTCTCAACAATTTCACCAATTCTAATCCTATATCAACGAAACTTGTCGATGCTATACAAGAGGTAGGGCTTCGGATTCCTATTATAATCGCTATTACAATCGGCAGAAAATCGTGGAACGGATGCCGTAATCGCAATTGGCACCCCAAATATGTGGGTCCAACAGATGAAGAGTGAAATTTGTGGGTCTGGTTTCATCACGTTCATTTACCTGCTCCTTCCAATTCTTGCCCAAATTCAAAAGAAAACCGATTATGGTCGTGGTCAGCAAACTTGTTTACTCTCGAGGCCAATGTTCCAACAAAGTCTGAGCATTTGGCAAAATCGCCTTTTTTCTGTACCTGTTCCACGCGAAGGGAATGTGACCCCATAGCTCGGCCTAATCGGTCGTTCTTCTTAAGCCTCATGCATGCTCTACTGCAGCAGCGGGGCAGTAAAATGAAGCCGGGAAAGGGGTCCGCCTCTACTCTGCTGCTAAAAGACATAGCTATTGCGAAAATTTACCGACATTCCCTGTTCCTGCTGGAATTTGGGTATAGTGGTACAGCAAAGTGTGCACGCACCCTTAAATTTCCTGCAACCTTCACTGCGACGTTGGGACACTCAAATGGAGGCTAGAAGGACGCCTAGGAAGTCGAGCGTAGGGCAGGGACGGGGTTCGTAATTCCCACCTAGGAGAAACGTCCTACGGCGTCGGATCTGGCACAACAACGTGAAGGTGTGGAAATCACGCCTCCAGTGAAGTGTGAAGGGACCTCTACCCACACTCCGCGTGCGCGGAAACAGGAATTCCCTCAGGAATCACGAGGACGATTCGCTGTTTGTGAATGTCTGCTATCTACTATTTAGGCATACAAGATTTCAATTCAACCGCCCTCGTTGATCTATGCCTTCACATCTCACAACGCATCAAAAGTGTCGACCAGTTTCCTCAAACAGCAGCTCGGCATACAGGTAGATGGAATCAGATGAGTTGGTCTTCGGATGCTACAGCAAAATTTAAAGCAAATTCTAGGTGAACGTCTTCTTCATGCAGACAACGGATTTCCCTCAACAACCAAGTGGATTCTACGTGCCAATGATAGGTAATTTCTTCAGCCGTTGATGCAGAAACTTTTCTCCAAAGTCCTTTTTCCGTAGTTTTGGGAACGTTCCCTGGAATTCGTAGACTCCAAAGCGACATCCGTTTAGATCTACTGAAAAAGGAAATAAATGTAAATTTCGTCTACTGGAGTGCAAGAGAATCTTCAAAAATGTGTGGGAATGATAAAGAGGGTGCTCTTGAGTTTCTTTCTGGAGTGATGCATTGGTTTTCGTTCTACCTTTGGTTCTTTTTCTGGCATTATTCAATTTAACGGACACCAGTACTCTATTTTTTTTAAGTTGACAAAATTCGCTGAAACTTCGCCTATGGGGGTTACTTGGGGTCCAAAACACGAATTCGCTGTTTTTCGCGTGGGTGGGCTCGGGCAACCCATCATGGCTGCTTGGGTGGTCCAGTGAGGATCACTGATTTCGCTGAAACTTGGTCTATGGGGGTTCTCTGGGGTCCTGAACCGACTCACTCAGAAGGTTGGTAGGTACTTACCTATAACTACCGCATTCGCCCGCCATTTGGAAAACGGACTTCACCAACGTGTGCAGAACACCAGAGAACCACTACAGACAAGGTGTCAATCGGTGCGGAATCGGTGATCCTGACCGGATTACCCAAGCAGCGATTTACCCAAGACCACCCAACTGAGAAACGGACGACAGATTCGTGAACAGCGCCCTCAGTTCCCGCCTGTGCAAACTTTCAGTGAATTTTGACAGCTGAAAAAATCCAGTGTCCGTTACATAAGTTGAATAGTGCCCTTTGCTCTTGCCGATATCCTGCAGTGGTTTTTCCTCGCGTTGTTCTTCCCGTTTTTGTGTTTTGTTTCATTTATTTACTTGTACAAGTTTTCAGTAGAAAAGTTGTTGAAGAATTAGCACAAAAATATCAAGATGTGGAAGGCACTTGAACCTCTTGAACACTTTACCGAGACGTTGGTACAGAAATAAGGAGGCTAGGTGGACAGGGCCGAAGATTCCCAATCTCAACGTATACGGCAACGGTGCAGCGCCATCAGTTTTTTGCTAGCTGCCCTATCCCTGCCCATTATCGTATTGTGCATCGTCTACATTCGACGAGATAGCGCACTCGAAGTAACGGGGGCTCGATAGGTATTCGTTGGCAGCCGTCGCCTAATAAGTCAACATTTCGCACTAAAACTGGTACATCGTCAGCTCTTCGCGCTTTTCCTATACACCAAAAGTGCGCCTCATTCGAGTGCATGTCAACATCGATGAGGCTATGTGACATTTAATCACGGGCATGATGTGTCTCGAATCTAGAGATCACTCCAAAACTACAGACAAAGTATCAAGCACTCGGTGTTTCCGAATCTGTCGCCCTCCTTTACCTACACTCACATATTTCCTTCAGAACAAGCCAATTTCGAAGGAAAAAAACATATTCGTGACCAGCGAGTCACCCACTTTTGGTGATTCGCCGTTTGTCAGCAACCATTCGTTTTGGTGGATTTTGGAATAGGATTTTCGGTACTTTTCCTCTTAATGCCCAATTATCATATCACACCCAAGCGTATCATATCATGCTCGAGCCATAATCAATTTATAATCAAGCTGTCAAACAAAATCAACGACCTACCTATGCTAGAGAACAGCTTCATACGATAACCTCTGAAACATCTCTCTTTTGGAAGAACTAATCATTCTTGCGAGAAAACAACGGCTTTTTCTTCCATATCAGGCAGATTAAAAAGGCTGTACACGACCATAGGTGGATGCGAAATGATATGATATCGAATAGCTTGATATGATAAGACCGTTCCAAGAATCTGCATTAAGATATAAGCATGATATGATACGGTTGGGTATGATATGATAATTGGGCATTAAGAGGAAAAGTACCGGATTTTTTATTAAGTACATGCCCATCGAGGGACAATCTTTATCTTTACGTACGTAAGTAGTGACGCAGTGAAACGAAACCAAGAGCGTAATGTTGCAGTGCGGCAATCTGGAGGACGCCTTCTACCGCTGACGGTTCTAGCAACGCGGAATGTGAGACAGCTTAACTTTATTAAATCATAGATGCTTACCTGTGCATTGATAGGATTGGCTCAGAAATTCAATCAACCCTTTTCGACACTATTCCATTTATTGTACTCCAGTACACGCATCTTGAAACATTTATTGTTTGTCATCCTAACACAAATTAACTGCCCTAGAGGACGTTCGAGTCATAGATGATCTCGGCTTGACCAGTATCCAAAAAATCATCCGTACATGGAGGTTGAGCAAGGTCAGATGCTCTTCGACAACTGGAGTCCGTTGGCTGGCCTAGTGCATCCTTTTGTTGCACTTTTTACTTTTTTAGTTACATTTTTTCACCCTTCATTCCTTTCAATATTAGAATTCTTGCAGTCTTAGTGGACATGCCGGTTACTCTGATCATAGCTCCTGGATTGTGATGCCGCTTTTATTAGGGTGACCCAAAAGTTCGTGTGCATTACAGATTTTGACTTCCTAAATTCATAGCCCAAGACAAACAAATTAATGACCAAAAAGGTCACTTTGATTAAGCGCAACTCTTTATCGGGTTGCCGGCAATGAATTGTGCCTAGCCATGATAATCTTATTGGCCATTTTTTGCTTTTTTTCGTGTGGTATGAATATAGGAAGTCAAAATCTGAAATGCACACGAAGTTTTGGTTCGCCATAATATAATACCAGCCGTTCATCGGCCTATCGGCCGCCGAACGTCTGTTCGCCAGCTTCGGTAAATAAACAAACAAACACGTAAAGCTGTATTGCTCGCCGAGCTGAGTCACACTTCGCTCATCTCGAATTTTGACAATGTTCTACTTACCGCTTCGCCTAAACATCACCGGAATTTTCCGCTTAGCTTCATAGAAACGACGACATGATTACTTAAAGAGCGTAAGTTCTTTTCCAATGTGTACTTTGTTCAACGTCTTCATCGAGTTTTCACTAACTTCCCTAACTTATCTCACTTTCACTCACTCATACCCCGCCCCCTTTACCTCAATCCATTTCAAATGAAATAAAACTGATCTCGGCAAACAATATAGGGTAGACGAAGTGTAAGTGCGTTATCATAGAACCAACCGTACATCGGCCTGTCAGCCGCCAGACGTCTGTTCGCCAACCTCGCCAAATAAAGAAATGAACACTCTAATCTATATTACTTGCCAAGCTAAATCATCCTTCGTTCATTTGAAATTTTGACACTGTTCCACTGATTGCACACCGGTGGTACCAAGTAGATTGTACAGAGTACAATCTACTTGGTAGAATTTTCAAGTATGTCAAATTTTTTCTCAAACTCAAATGTGTATTTTCAAATTCTCCATACTCTTACACCAATCCGATAGCGGGAACACTTTGTCTCTAGCTGCAATCACCCCACCCCCCCCCCCCAAATCATGTGGCACCTAGAATCGCCGTCAGCGTGAAAACTAACCTACCTAGACCAATTTGGGCCAAATATAAAATTTTAATCCGACCGCCCTTAGATGGAGAAAGAGGGAATTATCAGAGGATGCGATTATCAAGATAAGTTCAGTGATAAGCAGGGATAAAACCACCACCAACCGCCGCCACCACCAATCATTTGAAAAATGGATTGACATCCATCCATCCATCCATCCATCCATCCATCCATCCATCCATCCATCCATCCATCCATCCATCCATCCATCCATCCATCCATCCATCCATCCATCCATCCATCCATCCATCCATCCATCCATCCATCCATCCATCCATCCATACATCCATCCATCCGAGTAAACAACTGGGTTTCGCTTATTATATAGTAAGGATTATACATAGTGTCGTATAAACACTAGATAGCAGTTTTGATTCTTCTTTACAGAATTTTCAAGATTCCTTTGAAATTTTCTTTTCTAGATCGCAGATGTACTGATCTCAGCTATTTCTGAAAATGCACTAATCGACGATGACGGATTTAATGTGAGTCCAGTGATAGATATTTCATGCGATCGAGCACGGTCGAGCGATCGATCCCGGCCCAGGCCAAACAGTCCTTCCATTCCTCCGATGAAGGGTAAATTGGTACCAGACTCTTCTAGGAAGGTAAAGACACTGTTCGGGGTCGAACAGCCCCGGCATCTTTGCCTTTACCTTTATGTTCGATGCCACCGTACGAGGCGGTGGAGGTGTTCTCGGCAAAAATAGAAGTCGGTAGGAGCCTTCTACTGTTCTGCAGTCATTTTTTTTCAAACAATTTTTCAAACGTGTTCAGTGTATCAAACCTTGCTCTTCACAGTAGTGCTCAGTGTCATTACTATTCGTTTTGAATCGACAATTTCGTTGTTAAGTTGCCGTAGTAAGCCGCAGCGCAGTGAAAAACCTTTGTACCAGTAATTCCAAGGTTTCCTTTGAATTCTTCTTTGAATTAAATTAAACGATCACTTTGTCGCAGTATTTTTTCTTCAACTGCAGGACTGCTCTTCGCCTCAAACGGTGGAATTCTTCGTTGAGTCGACAGCCGCAAGGGTAGTGCTGGATATCACTGGCAACGGCGTCTCTGTTGCTGGAGCTGTTTCAATCTTCGACGGAAAAGGTTCGCTTCTAGTCGTATTTTGTTACTCCCAAAAAATGATTATAGATGTGAAGGATCTGATGAATCGCGCTATTCAGAAATGTGATCAAAATACATAAATTAGACTCTTTGTGTAAAGTAATTTACACTTTGCGCAACAAAATGTATGTGTATTAAGGTGCTTAAGGTTTTTCTATGAGTAGAGTGTGGCGTATATTTAGAGGCGAAGCGTTGCGGTGATCATCCATTTATTTGTGATGGAATTCCACTTTTATGAATCGCAATTTTGCGAGTCACCAATAGGTATAGGTTGTAAACTAATTTCGTGGACTCTCACGTGCCTTCAACAAAAGTGTTAGTTACCAAATAAAGAAAAACGTTACCTTAACGACATATGAACCATCAAAACGAACAGGTAATTCCCCACTCTCAGGTAGCTGCCCCATTCCACTTCCTGAGAAATGCTGAGTTTTTTGAAGGGAATTATTTTCATAGGTGCATTTTGACATACACCTCATTACTGGGTCGGCTTTGCTCCAGAGAATGCGGGAAAAACCAAAATAAGTGTTATTCATAAAGTGCTCTATCTGTGCTATAACCTTCATAAACAAGATATCCCAGCTTACATCTTCGGAATTTTGGAGCGATCGAAACGCAACGCGATGTTTGGCGATGTGTTGATGAGTGGTGACCAATTTTCAGAGGGCTGCTTAAACCCGTTACGGCGTAGTTCAACCTGTACACAGTCAGGCTAAAGACAGTAGGGCTTTAGGTAAATGCTGACACTTCCACCGATGAATTCTCGAATGATGGCATCTTCACAGAACCTCCGAACTGAGATCATCTGCTTGTTGTGAGGAGGTGGATTTGAGGATCTGCAGCGGCCCTCATTTTGTTTTGGGTGGCCGGCTAGCAAGCCAGCAATTATCAAGCAATGCCTACATCCCATCGCACGTCACCACTTTGAGAACAGGTGATTCATTTTTAGGGCAAGCTCCTCGAAGTCTACTTGCAGCATCCGACCCACCCATCTCCGCGATGGGTCAAATCGCAAGGCACCTATTATATTGGCCAGTTTTACAGAAAAACTAGGAGAGTACCGAACCTTTTTAGTTGAGGTATTTGAGCGCTTGACTTCTGGTGTCAACATAGGTGTTGTCGAGCTCTGGTTTATTTCGGAGGAAATAACTACGGCCTTCCGACTGAGCTCCGTAGGTCATTCGAAGTGCCCTTTTCCTTTCCATTGGAACTGCTTGCTCAAGATCTCTTGATATTTTTGAATACCATCAGTCGTTTCAGGACATTATCTTCAAACTCTACTCTCACAAATTGTAACGCTCCAGTAACCTAGTAGCGAAACAGGTACTCATGAAGAAGGGCTTGGCAAACGCTGGTTTTGGATATTTTCATTTCAAGCTGAAATACGTTTTCACCAAACAGAAGTAACAGTTTATGGATGGTTTTGAAAACTTCTTGACATGCGCTATCAAACGGTTAAAAGAGTAATGAAATTGGTGAATATCGAAGCAAGTGGTGTTTGCTAGAAATAATGACTGCAAAACAGTCCACGAAATTAGTTTCCAACCTAATATAACAGAAGTGAGGGCGACCTAATGCTAGACCGCTATCGCAGGCTCTCGGACTTGCTCGACTGGCCATTCGCGCTCCCAAAAACTACCCTAAAGCCGGAGGCTTCAGCGCTGCAGCTCTACTTTCCTCTGCAGGTAGAAGGTGTATTTTCAAGAATGAGATTCGCGTCAGATAAATGTCGACAGTGCAATTCTATGTTAATGTTGGAAAAAACGTTGTTTATCCCATATGTTAGAAGGACCACTTCACAGAAGCTTAAGCACAAGCGCTCAAATGATGCGAACCACAAAAACTACGGCAAGATAGTACAGCAATGCTGTGGATTAGTTTCTAAACGAAAGAGTAATCATCACAAGCGAGATTCTCGCAAGCCCGCGGTGTTGTTGTATGTAAGTTCTATCCAATTTTGAGGTAAAACGTGTACAACTAATGAATTTTAGATATGTATGAAAGGGTAAGGCCTACTAGTAGGTAATAGATTGACTGAAGCCAAAGAGCCAAGATGTTACAAGTTTATGTGTAATGCCTTGGTTGTGAACCCCGTTAATCGGTTGTGATGGCCAGAGATGAAGCGGCAACTGGCATACATGGTGCCAGATTCGCATGGAGTACAATGCACACCTAATTAACCATATGACTACGTTATCCATGCGTCGTTTCGGTTCCAACCGACGACCTACGTTGACGGCGAATGAAATCGGAAGTAGAAAACCGCAGAATAGGTGCTACGGACTTCCATCTGCTACGAACTAACGAGATGAAGTTTTCTCTGATTAGTGTTTTCATATCCGTGGTAGTGTTTTTATTATGATCAGCAGTGCTTTGAAAATAACTTTGGCTGCATCCAGTGTACAATTTGAATTTTTAGGAGCTCCTGTAAACTTCACAGCCGCAAACGCCCTACTGTCTGATTCTGCAGCACTCGTTGTGGAGTTGGGCAAGTTCAGTTTTCTGAAAGAATCGTATATTGCATACATTTGCTTCAATTGCTTTCAGACTTGCAGCAGGCAAAAGCTGCGGGTGGACAATGGACAGTTTCACTTTCGACTGTATCAGGAAGCTGTTTCATTCAGGTACATGTGCGAGCATTCAGTATATGCTATATCTTAAGTCGTGTCTCTAAATTGTTTCAACTTACGTCAATCTTAAATGTTAGTAATCAACTGGTGCTTTAACTTATTCTTGTGAATACGGGGTGTCCCAAAATGACGCGGTGAAAGTTCGATGTCTTTCCACGCCTAACCGTTTACCGATAGTGCTGTGACGACAGATATATCATGTTTAGCACATTTTTCTGATTCAGTTAATATGGATTGAATTCCATTCAACTAGCAGCAATTCAACTAATTCCATTCAATTTTTCTAATGCGATAAACCAGCGATTTTTGGTGTTTGGCTGCGAGGAAAAGCGCAAATGCAACAACTTTTGCCCGCTTACTGTTCCACAATCGACAGATCCGAAAAAAGCAAAAGCCGGTTCGTGGGACTTGCCCGTGAAGACGACTGCACAGGACGTGGAAGGTGGAGCATCGTCAATACGTGCAGGGTGCGTAGAATCATCGGAAAGCAAATGGCCCGAAATTTCGATCATGTACAGCGAACCTTCCAGCAGGATTCTGCCCCTACTCATGTGCGTGGAAATTGCGCCCATAGTCTCCGAATACTAATGCGGTGTACTTCAGGGAGCACGATCTGTACGAGGGGAGGGAGGGGGGTCTAGAGTCAGAGCTATTCTTCACTATATTCTCGAGTTCGTACAGCAATTCCAATTTCTCGAGTGGTACCGGTTATTTTGAAACGAATCATGGCCCAGCGTTGAAAAGTTTGCCGAGCGTTTACCCCTCTCAAGCCGCTGTACGATGCACTTCTTCGAAACCGTCGAAGCGTAATATTGGGTGGCATTTATGTTGTTGTATGCGCTCTGTATTGCGGAAATATTAGCTGATCGTTAGTTACAACAACCAACTTTTCACCACGCTATTTTGGGACACATCCTTAATTTGCGCCCTTCTTCGAGTTCTTCTAAAGAAACACGTATCTTTGTCGCGCTTTTTGCCAAACAACATCGGATTGGTACCTATTTCACAATCCTTCATACAAAGATTTTTGAGATTACTTGCTGTATCTTCTACAAAGCAGTCCGCGGAGCGTTTTAATAAAAATTTGAACTGTGTGATCATATAACTAACATGATCGCTCAACCTTCTGATCGGACGATTTTTAGGTCAGAGCGGATTCTCCAGTGCACGTTATTCCAGGTTTCACATCATCCCGCGGAGACGATTTTGTAAAGTCTGGACCATTTTCCAAATTAGGTATCCCTCCTAAAACAACATTTTAATTCCTCATGGAATGCAGTTGAACAATTTTCAGGTACGAACTCCAGCGTTTACGTGACTGCCCGGGTGACAAACAGTCTTGTGTCTAACTACGGTGTCAGTATGGACTCAATGACCATATTCGAAGCGGACTACTCTGCGCCGTGGAATGATAGACCACTGATGGGAACGTCCGTCCATTTGAGAGATCCTCGGTGGTGCTCCAGTCAGTTTATCACTGACGATTTTACGGTGCGTTTTCGACGAACTCGAGTACTGCGTAGAACCTACACCTCGACAAAATACATAATCCTCCGTCGAGGATAATATGCTTAAGATTAATTTCTTCTGGTGCACGAGGTTGTTATGTGAAGAAAGGAATATTATAATCGATGACGAGGTTCAAGAACGAGACAACATGGAGATTGTTGAATGATATACCGCCTCCTTCTAGCATGTTATGCTATCACAAGTTCTATACAACTTATGTTTTTCAAGATGGAGTACATTGGGCAACTGAACTGAACTGACAAGGGCGGAGTTGATTTTCTTTCTCAAAAATTGAACTATGTCAATAATGTGTCAGCACTATTTGACAGATGTTCGCTTTTAGTACATATAAATATTTATCGAATAAAAGTTTTAAAAGCCCCAAGTTCATTCTCCGCAAAATATGTGAGGCTAAGCGGATATTTTGTGGCATGTGAATAGCGAAGAACGTGCTGTGCACTCAAAACTAAGATCCCAGATAGGTTACGTTTGGGCTCATCCCCCAACAATTTTGCCACAAATTTGTATCGAATTTGCTGTTTTATGTTTTTTTTTGTAAGATTTGAGACTAATTAGTATGCTACAATTTCAAAAAGAGAGTGTGTGGCAGTGGCAAAAATCCAACGCGTCAGAGTTGACTGAAAATGATTTTTCTATGAGGAGAGGACGGAAGAAAACAAAGAGTATTCCAGAGACGTAGGTTGTTTTTGAAAGGTCGCAACATATTCGGCACTGCAGTATTAGGGAACCTGACCACATATCAATCCAGTTGTGCCACAAACTTTATCAAAATCGAACGCGACGGAGTTGCCTAAGGATTATGCATGCTGATCATCGTGCGAAAGCTAAATACGGGCATTGCATTTGTCCTAAGTAGATGCGTGGTGCAATCTGTGTCCTTCACATGCAATGATTCTTGTTTTCGTCTGTTCGCGAACTTTTTCCCAGTTGCTAAAAAACGCTAGAAAATGACGTGTTACCTTCCGTAGGTGTGGATTTGGCGGAGGTGAACTTCAATCAATGAGGGTTTCCTTGCTTAACCGACATTTACGCACACTTTTTTCATCACCCTGAGTGTCTTTCATAGTTTCTAAAAAATACATCAACCCTCTTTCGTTTTTTACATCTCTCGCACACTTTTCATGAACGACCTGTTTCAAACGAAATGAAAGAAATGCAACTTAGCGAACAATATAGGATAACCGAAGTGTAGATGGTATGGGTACACAAGCAAATCTATAGAAAGAAGTATGTAGTTTGCCACAGGGAGCCCGTAGATCAGAGTGACTACAACATAAGATCTCTCGAGACGGTTCCTTACGGCTAGGCACAACCCAGTGACATACGGCGAGTGGACGCTTAAAAATCTAATCTGTAGCTCCACTCAGGTGCTCTGATGTCTGATGTGTTTACCTTTTGGGTCCGTGAAGTAAACCAATGGGAAGTTGGTAGCTACACCCTCGAATGTATATAAATATTGGGTTGTCGGGAAAATTCTGTCAGAAAATTTTCAATAAATTCGCAAAATTCAGCGAGAAGCGTTATGACCTACTCATGACTACTGATCAATAGAACAAACATTCTAGAATATTACGAGCACATAACCATTCTTATATATCGCTGGTGCTGGGTACGCGACTCCATTGAAACCGAAGCTATGACTCCTGTTGACAAACGTATTCTGCGACCGGTTCTATACTATGAATTTCTTCAACGGCATTCCGCAGCGCAAGTAGCTGGCAACATCTGTGCTGTATTCGACGAAGTCGCGGTCTCACTCAGGACAATCCACGGATGGTTCAGCCGCTTCGAGGAATGAGATGTGACTTTCGAAGATCTGCCGCGCTGCGGACGTCCATCCACCGTAGACGATGAGCAATTTCAGCAAGCCCTGAAGAAGAAGCCCAATGCAATAATTCGTGAACTATCGGAGGTGCTCCAGTGTCACCACTCGTCGGTACATGATCGTCTTCATGCATCTGGATATCGAAAGGTGCTATCGAAATGGGTACCTCACGAGCTCTGACAGACAGTTTTTCTCGACTAACCGTTGCTCGGTCTCTCCTTCTCCGATACGGTTGCCAGAACTTTTTGAGAAATGTTGTCACTGAAGATGAGTCATGGATACTCTATGTCAATCATATCCGAATGGCACAGTGGCTCCCTCACGGACAACTTCCTCCAAGACAATCAAAGATTGACCACCACCAAAAGAATATGATGCTGTGCTGCTGTTGGGACTTTCAAGGTATTCTTTGCCAGGAGTTTCCTAAAGATGGCACCATAGTAACAGCCGAGGTGTACGCTGCCCAACTGCAAAAGTTAAGCGAGGCAATGCAACGAAAATGGCCACGACGAAAGAATGTGTTCCTACTGCACGATAACGCTCGACCTCATGTTGCAAGAACTTCGCGTCAAAAATTAGAGGAACTTGGATGGGAGGTTCTACCCCATCCGCAATATTCGCCAGACATGGCTCCATCTGACTACCACCTTTTCCAAGCTCTAAAGCAACACTTGAGAGGAAAGCAGTTCGAAAATCAGGCGGAGGTGGAAACCGAGGTGAACCAGTTCTTCGAATCACAGCTTCCCTCATTCTGGAAGAAGGGCAGAACTTTCCCGTCAACCCAATAGGATTTCTGATGTGATATTGTGAACGGATACTCTGACTTATAAGCACAAATGAATAGTTGTTGCCGCCCTGAACTTGAAAGCAACTGGTTAGCACACCGAAGAAAGGGTGTTATCATAGAATGTGAGAAGGTGATCTCACTCATAGTCAGTGGCAATACCACCCCCAACGCTCTCTCTGAACCGGTACAGACATACGAACAGAACTCCTTCGTTTCGCTTATAGACAATACCAGTCGTTCATCAGCCTATCGGCCGCCAGTCGTCTGTTCGCCAACTTCGTCAAATAAAGAAATAAACACTCCTAAGTTAAGTCACCCTTGGTTCATCTGCAATTCGACACTGTTCCACTGATTGCACTCCGGTGGTCGAAGAAATTTTCTCCTTTCACTATGGCTCAAACAGCCAGCATAAAAGTAGAATTGTTGTTCTTACTCTACGGCATGTAAAACAACCTACCTAAACCAAGTTTGAGCCATATATGGAATTTTAACCTGACTACCCTTAAACGAAGTGTAAGTATTAGGTTGTAAACCTTCCAATTGAACATTTGCCACGTTTTAATTTTTCAAATTTATTTCTTTGAAACAGAATCCAATTGAGATATGTATGGTACATTATTAGACTACTATGTGTCGCCTTCCTGCTGATAATTGTTTTACTTCATACGCGTGAAACCCTGCTGGTTTATTGACGAACAACTTCAACACTCCTGTTTTGAGATGGCCTTACTTGTTGAGATTTTTTTCTTCCGCGTGTTCCTGAAGGAACGCAAAGAAATGGTATTCTGTGATAGCAGTGTCTGAAGAATACGTTGCATGGGGTATCGAAGTCTAACAAACCCCTAAAAAATTTTCCCATATGATTTTTTTGAAGACATCCTTGGCCGGGTTGAATGGGTAACGTAGTCAGCCCTGCTTACCCTTTGGTTTGCAAGTCATACAACCCAATTGCTGGCAGAGTAGATTATTGTCAGTCACTGTTGCATCTTTAGGTAGAAGCTCCTATTCGATAAATTCAGGAGAATTCCAAAAACGCGAAGAATCTCCTCCTTGAGGTGCAGTTCAGACTTGGTGTCGGTTTTCCTTGTTTACCAGGACCAAACCACTGGAGTCCCCGGCTATGAGCAGTGTATTTCATTCACTTCTTACTTACAACAGCCAAGTTATTTTACCAGTTGAGGTTCCTTTCAAAATTTCGAAATTTCATACGCGAAGTGACCCTGAGCTGTGTGGGCGTCACATTGTGGGTAACATTTCGGCCACACTTTCGGACCTTTCCCAATATATTAGAGCGCATTGCAGCTATTATGTATGAGCACTGGAGCTCTTCTACAAAGTAGTGAGAGGTGCTTGATGGTCCGACTTCTGTGGCTACTTTTAGCCCGTCCAAATCAGTGCTAGGTGTCCTTGGCGGAGCGGTTCTCGAACCCATCGTGTGCTTCCTTGACTTCCTGGGACCAATCTGTTCTGGAGGAATATACAGGACACCTTACTCTATTATACCGCGAAATTTCAGAATTGGACACTGCAGCAGAACGCCCTAGTCAAAGCCCGTTGAAGACATGCAGTTGGGGCCCAATGTTTAAGGCTTCATAATTTAAAGGAATTCTAACGAAATCGAATGGGCGATAAATAGTTCAGAAGAGTTTTAGCCACCCTACTGAAATGTTATCGAAAGGGAAATGCAGAAGCCTCAGCAGAAGTTTTACTATGCGATGAAAAAATATTCAACCGGAAGGTGTACAACCTAATACGTTATCATAGGATGCGATTATCAAAATGATTTCAGTGATAAGCAGCGATAAAACCACCACCAACCGCCACCACCACCAATCATTTGAAAAATGAATTGACATCCATCCGTCCATCCATACATACATCCATCCATCCAAGTAAACAACTGGGTTTCGCTTATTATATAGTAAGGACCAGCCGTTCGTCGACCTGTCGGCCGCCAAAAGTCTGTTTGCCAACTTCGTTTAATAAAGAAATAAGCACTCCTAAACTATGTCACCATTGGTTCATTTGAAATTCGACACTGTTCCACTGATTGCAGTCCGGTGGTCGAAGAAATTTTCTCCTTCCACTATGGCTCAAAGAGCCAGCAGAAAAGTAGAATTGTTGTTCTTACTCCAAAAATATGCATGCAAAATAAAAGCCAAGTTTGAGCCATATATGGATTTTCAACCTGATCACCCTTAAATGAAATGTAAGCGAGTTATCATAGGATGCGATTATCAAAATGATTTCAGTGATAAGCAGGGATCAAACAGCCACCAACCGCCCCCCACCACCGATCATTTGAAGAATGAATTGACATCAATCCATCCAAACATCAATACATCCATCCAAATAAACAACTGGGTTTCGCTTATGATATAGTAAAGATCATCATGCTCAGTGTTCATGTTCGTTGGGCATGGAATGACCGGTTAATAATAGTAGTAGTTAATAATCACTACTGCTCTTTAATACTTGCTTTAGTCGCCGACGACTACATACCAACGCTACGCCTTCTTCGGCACCGACGCCAACGGAACTAAATTCCAGCGAACGTTCTTTTTCAGCCAACCAACTCAAAGTGGTAGGTCTTGCAGGCCGTTTTATCGCCTTTTCAACCTCCACTGTTATGCAAAATGGTCTTCCTTCATCTCTCGGTGTTTCTGTCTACTTTGAAAAGTTCTTTGTAAAAGGAGTCATGCCACACGTAACGTTAATAACTTATCGGCGTAAATCTCCGCCTACATTTACAGCTCCCACAAATTTGAATTTTGATTCAAGCCCAGCAAAACACTTTGAGTTTTTACATCACAGCGAGTTATTCGAGATATTTAGCATAACAATCGATTCGCTTGCCTGAAATGGATTCAGAAGGGACAAGTCTATAAGGTTTTTGAATTAATTGGAAACAGGTATATCGATTGACGTGCTCAAATTCTATAATAACTCACTATTATATTTTTAATAGCGCCGATAATAAGTGGTGTTGAATCATTAATGCGGACATTAAATTTACAGAAAAATAGGGAATGAAATCTGCATTGGCTACAAAACTTTGATGACGTAGAGCAGATGGATTCACTGCACGTAGCTTTGCGGTGTTGAACACTCCAGCTCTAACACTGGTAAATGAAAAGACACTTGGCGAAACCACACCAAAGGGCGCCGTGCAGTAATGCCTATAGTTAATTTTATACTCGTCTCACTATTTATTATGCACTGTCAAGAATTTGAACTAGATTTTTTCATGATCATCATATTGTCCTCCTTGAAAGCTCTCAACGTTTTCGGGCAGTTTTTGGCGAATCAGACTGACATTTCAGGTTTTCCTACCTGTCCTCCCGCACCTGTGCGTAGTCACCAGATAAAATACCTTACAACTTCAAAAATATAAGACGTCAAACGTCGAAATAAATGATCCTCAATTATACTGTCGAAGCGTAGAAGTGGGAGAAATTGTAGATCGTTGAATTTTTGTTTTTATGCCCGTCTATTCAGAAGTGTTCCCAACAGACATCAAATAGCAGACTTTAAAACTGCTTGATTTTCAGATTCACAAGCGCAATGTCTTTATGGAAATCGAAATTCATTTGGAGAGTGCAACTGCGACTCAAGACATTCAGGGGACTACTGCGATGAAAGGGTTTGTTGAAGGAAATCTATTATTCGCAGCGGCTGGACAAAATGTTCATTGTTTCTACTATGCGCTGCTTTAATGCCATTACGTTTTCGGATTCCGTAACAAGCAGTTTTGTTTTCCACTGAGGAAGTAAGATGCATCGTAACCACATAGTTACAAATTTAACAAGTGCAACTTTTCATATTGGTTTAGCTAATTAGAGAAGTTTGCCTACATATGACTGGATATCTGCTATTTACTAGTCTCGGTACTGATGACGGCAAAATGACGGGTGGAGTGGTCGCCTCACAGTGACGGTTAGACAGTTAAATCAGTGCGATAGTTTCAGTTTTTCACGTTCCTATTGCGACTTTTTGGGTGATGTTACCTCCGGTTTTCGATCTTCGAAACCGATCAGCAAAGGTTTTCTTGCTTATAATCGCATAATGCCGTGATACATAGAGAGACCTTTTTATCTAAGTGGCGCTCCCCAATGGTGTGCATTTTCCGATGTCCTAATTTTTGCAAGGTTGAACGTTACAAAAATAAGAAGACTGGTGTGATGAGGATTCCTAATTACGAAATGGTTTTCGAAAAGTGAGAAAGAACAACTGAAAGATTTGCTGTGTGCTGCTGTGCCGAACGAGGTTAGTAGGTGGAGCAGATTTATTAATGGTCTGACATTTCAATCTGTTTGTCGTCGTCAGAGGTCTAAAATGTGATTTGAAACATCTTATCTGTCATCAACCTCCTGTCTAATCCCGCAGATTGACCTAACGTTATCCAGGCTCTGTCCAAGCTCCTGCATTGTTAACATTGTTCTTCTATGCTCGTTGAGTGCTAATGAGAGACTGTTCAAGCATTCTCTGACCAGACTCATTATTGAGCTCCTATCGAGTCCAAATGTGTTGATGTTGTTGATGTGCCCGTCAAGCGTTTCAGACAACGCTTTTAGGGCTTAATCGTTTTGAATGTTGGCATACAATGAGGTGACCTCAAGTGACTCTACAACGCAGTTTTGATATAATTGCGCATTGTGTAGATCATCTACGAAAACCCTCGTGTTGGCCAGCTGCGAAGGGACTATGGCTAACAATTGGCTTACGATCTTATCTAGGGAGCGTGATATTCGTTCTTATTGAGAAACCGGTTATTCCGCCAACGCAGCTATTTATTGGACGATTTTTGAAGGTAGCCGGAGATATCGACGGCTCATCTTCAGAGGGGAGCCCATGGGTCTTTATAAGACTGTAAAACACAAAACATCTGAGGTAGTCTTGCTTTAATCAAGCGATCCCCTCTTTAACGCTTAACCGCCATAGAGGAGTGCCGTTGAAAATGCAGGCGCAGATAAGGATCTGGTGAGAGATAAGAAGTTTCGAACCACTTTTTGGGCCTCTAACAACGACGAACAGGTCGAAATGTTAGGCCAATATTAAATCTGGTCCACCTGCTAACCTAGTTCACCATAGCAGCACACATCAGTTGTAACATCATGCCATGATTCAAGAAGAGAGATTTTGGTGAAAGATTTGCCTTGTATAGCAACTTTTAAATGAAATTCCAGAAACAAATTCGAAGGAAATCGTGGTAAAAAAGCTTTGTATGACTCGTGTGATGTTTTCATTTTCAGGTCTGCATGAACGGAGGTACACCAAGCGTGGGTGTCTGTGTATGCGCGAATGGCTTCACCGGCGACTTCTGTGAAAACGGTCAGTCATTAGCGAGAACATATACAGTAGTTCGCGAAATGATATGTCACCTTGCATTTTCAGGTACAGATCGGTGAAACCAAAAGGAATTTTATTCCAGTTGACAGTTTTAATAACTCTTATTGAATATACACTAATATGTGCCCTTTTTGGAAATTCTAGATTTTTTAAAAAATTTTAAACTTATTTTCATATGCATTTTCAAACGAATATATCTTAGGAACCACTGCGCTTTTGCTTGTCTTGTAGTGATAATCTGATAGAGCATGATTGGCTTGTTCTTATAGGCTATGAATTTTGGTTTCAAAACATTAATAAACCATAGAATTTTTTGTGTGAATTTTTTCATGGTCAAAAAATGGTGAAATCATGGGACCATCTTTCATATAAAATTTCATATATCAGTAACCAGCAGAAGAAATATCATCAAATTGAGACATATGATAGCATATGATTTTCTCTTTCCCATGCATATCTAACTTTGGAGAATAGCCGTCTGATTACTGAGAAAATAGCTAATGAAATTGCATTTACACAAGCGGCTATTTAACGAATACCCGGAGGGCATTCGACTCCAGATTTCTCTAGCGCATAGTAGACTTATTGCTTGTTGAGTACTCAACAGCTAGCGAACTAATCCCCGCTATTGTTCAGAAAATCATCTGTTGTTGTATGCATCACTATCCCGCCACCGTACGCTGCGCGGGTTTGTGCCCCATTTTCTCTCGGTCCAACTAGAAGACGATTTTCTGAATAATAGCGGGAATTATTTTGTTACCTGTTAAGTACCTAACAAGCAATAAGCCTACTATGCGCTGGAGAAATCTGGAGTCGAATGCCCTCAGGGTATTCGTAAAACGGCCACATGTGTAAATGCAATTTCATTGGCTATTTTCTCAGTAATCAGACGGCTATTCTCCAAAATTAGATATGCATGGGAAACAGAAAATCATATGCTATCATATATCTCAATTTGATGGTATTTCATATGCTGGTTACTGATATATGAAATTTTATATGAAAGATGGTCCCATGATTTCACCATTTTTTGACCATGAAAAAATTCACACAAAAAATTCTATGGATTATTAATGTCCTGAAGCCAAACTTCATAGCCTATAAGAACAAGTTAATCATTCTCTATCAGATTATCACTACAAGACAAGCAGAAGCTCAGTGGTTCCTAAGATATATTCGTTTGAAATTGCATATGAAAATGAGTTTAAATTTAAAAAAAAAATCTAGAATTTCCAAAAAGGGCACACATTAGTGTATATTCAATAAGAGTTATTAAAACTGTCAACTGGAATAAAATTCCTTTCGGTTTCACCGATCTGTACCTAAAAATGCAAGGTGACATATCTTTTCGCGAACTACTGTACTGGCTGACAAACAATTTCCTAGCACTGCTTTAGGCTTGTTATTGCTGGTCTAGTTAGACGCGTAGGTGTTTCCCCATATCACTGGATTCCGTGAATTTTTCTTCATGGGACTTATATAATTCACATTCACACTAAAATCTTTCAAACTGTGTAAAGTCAATCGAAAAGAATCGCTGTCATCGGGGTGCAACGCTGGTGGACTGCTATGTAAGCTTATGTCAAATAAACTGAAAACGTCGACTGCATTCCAAGCGAATGTAAAGCAATATATGGAAAGTGGCGAGCGATTAGAATTACTGGTCGAATTCAACTGAATATTCTGCATATTCTTACCCAGATATTGTCAACTTAGGTTATGATTTGAGGCAAAATTTGAGCACATATAATAAGAAAACGCTTTATTCGTAGAAAGAGGTTGATGACGGATCTGAAGTGCTGGAAAATGAGTCTTTAGACGATTCTGGAGCTTCTGCTCGTGAGCAATTGTGAAACTGTAAATGGTGTGTTCAGCAGGGCTGGATCTTACTACACACTGCTTCTCTGCGGCATGCATTTTCCGGATTTTTGAGGGAGAGGCGTTTGGCTCTCCATTTCCCTTTTTCTTCAAATACTACGGCATCTGACTCATTCTTAAGAGCATGGTTTGAGCGACGCGGTAAAAATCGAACAGATTCTTTTGATCACGAACCTGTTGTGCCAATATTAAGAACACTAGAGATGACTGGAAGACATTGAAAAGACGTTTGTAGCATTATATGGATCTACGCATTCGTTTGAATCTGAAGAAGATATCATGCAAAGTGTGGCGGTAGAAACTTAACTACCACCCCGTATGGTATGGCAGAAACTTCAATCTGCTTCGAATGGAAAAGTAATGGAAAAGTTCAATGGCCTGATCAAAGTCAGTATCTACAAGTTTCCATGGCGTGACTTTTATGTTGTTTGGTTTGCCTCAATCACAATGTTTCATGCAAAATAAGGTTTTCAATACATCCTGCGCCCTAAGACATTTTCCGTTTAATGACGGTATGTGCTCAAGACACGGCTCTGAGTGATGCGCGATGATGTATAGCTCCACAAGGAGTAGATACTTCGTACATTGAAATGTAATTGGCGCCGAAATATCACCGATTAAATTAAGTTCATTCCTACGGTGTGATTGGAAGGCCATCAATATATTCCCTACCTAGTGGTTCACATTAAAATACACATTAAAATACTGAAGGGCTAGCGGAAAATAACTGAAGCGGGACGCACAACTATTTTCTCATCTAGAAGGCACTACATAGCAAATAGATCCGAGAGCAAATAGTCGTGCGTCTGTAAAAGGGGCAGAAATCGGCAGAACTTCCCTCATAATCTAACACTGAATAGATCAGACAGTTACAGGTTGAATTAGTTGTACTTTGTGGAGAGGCACTGGAATGATTGCACAAGCCGAAATGCTTAGCGATGCTCGGAGAGCTTTCTGAAAGCGGTCCTTTCATCGCTGCGCCAGTGTTTACAGTTTTGCCACATTTTGCCACATTCGCCAGTGTTTACAGTTTTGCCACCTTTACCTTTTATTATACCTTTGCAGTGCGGTTCCTCAATATTTATAATTTACCACAAGTGCTACCGCTAAGTGATAACTTTGGAGCTTTCCTTGTCAATCCTGGCAACCTAGTTGGTTCGCAGGAGGAAACTTTGCGATTTCTAGAGATTATGTTCAGTCAGGAGAACACCCTGAACTGCTCTCGTACTTCTCCGCTAGCACATTCACGTACTTCTTCGCTAGCTCTCGAAAATAGTGTACCGTGAGAACACTCCCAAGTACAGTAAGGCAAGGCGTTCCTCGATCGTCATTCAAAAAATGGCAACAGAAACCATTAGTTTTCTCATCAAAATGCAGAGAAGGGATCGTCCATTGATCAAACAATAAGTATACATATGTATATGAACGTTTCCAAACTCTCAATGGAAGCTCCTCGAATCTTCCAACTTCATCGTTGAAGTCATAAATGGCAGTACGTGACAATGTGATCCTGAGGGCAGGGTTCCACTCTACAACAACAGAACAACGGTGATACCAAATTCATTACTCTTAGATGTTCGGCTGCCGTTGTAGTAGTCCGCTCGTGGCCTTTGTAGGAATCGTACAGATTAGATAAAAAAGGTGACCTGTCCTCTTTGTCTTAGCTTCGGCTCAGTCCGCCACCGTGACAGACCATCTTCGTCTTTACCATTTGAAAGGTCGATAATTTAGTAGAAAATCGATTTCCAACTGATCAGACCATCTCGCACATGCCCAATAAGTGAATTTTCAGGAATAACAAGATCAACGATGACGTCGCCTACCGTTTCACTGCAATAGCCAACCACTACACGAAATGATCTGTGGTCAATAGTGCATTGATAAAAGATTGCGCAGGTGTTATTGCTATCCCACAACAATCGGTAACACTTTGTGGGTGAATCTATCATCACACAGTTCACAATGAATTATCACGGGAAATTAGAGCAAACTTCAACTATAGAATTAATGCTCACCCACGCCAGGAAGTGCGTGGGTAATAAATGAAGGGCGGCATCATCTTTGACGGTGAAGTCCACAGTAACATCACGAAATGATTGCAGTGATTACCTGCACCGGCTGCGGTTGTGATGCCACAGGTGCCGCAACCACAGGTGAATTTAGAGGACAGGGGAATTGGATCAAGTCCGCTCGGATTATGACTGTCTCGTTTTCGAGTTCACCTTGAACGAAAGAAGGAAACTACTGAGCACCAACAAACAAGACACTTGGGCACTAAACCATCATAATTCGGTAGTGGCGACCGTAGGATACTTTACATCAGGCTGACAAAAAAAATAGTTCATTCATCCGCTTCCAGCACACATCTTCTTTCACTAATTTCCTTACTCAGCTCACCAGCCGTTTTCGGTGAGACGGGGAATGGGTTAAAAACTGGGTTCTTCGGACCCTCCGCCTGGCGACATCCTTGAATGCTGCGAGAAGTAGTTATCTCAGTGCTCCCCTCTGAAGCTGCTGCATTAGCAATAAGATCCTGAGCAAAGAAGGCGTTGCGAAATGTTCGGTAGACTTCTACAAGAGATGTTTTTAAGGGTGCAACCACACAGTGTAATATCCATCTCATCACGAACAATGGTAGACACCTCTCGGAGGCAATCACGAAACGAGGTGGAGCGTCTGGATAAAACACGGGTTACCGACTCATCACACTCAATCCTAATCCTTGTGACTGCCATGCTTTCGGAGCAAGAATCTCTACAAGATCCTTCAGTGATTGTAGCCATGCCGAGAGTGTAGTAGACCAACACTGAATCCTCCTCATTGTTGGAAAATATAACTGCCGCTTTGCCCATTTTTGGAGAAAGTGCTACAATTGCCAACTACTGAGGGTAGATCTCTCGTTTCTGCTGATGTCACTAGTTTGATTAATGAAGGCATCCTATTCTCTCAAAACTGTTGGCAACTCAAGTGGCAGATCGAATAAAAATTTTTGGTTGGTTTTCAGTAGTTTTCACATGTGGCTTTACAGCAGAGATGTGAAACCTTAGCTTTCGTTTCCTATGTTTAGACATAGGGTTGTATTCATTAATGAGTTATGACAAACCGAAATGCACCATACCTTCCTAATTACTGTTCCATTGCATGCAAAGAAAAGTTACTATAAGTGCGGAAACACGGCAGCTCTCTATGTATATGTACGTAAGTTGTTTCCCGTTCATCTCAGCGTACTCTGGCGGGTCTTCGTCGCGCTCTCGAAATGATAGCTTCGTTTCGCAGCTATGGAGTGCTCCAAAAGGAGACCGATCAACATGACTTTGGACAGTGAAGGTAAAGGGTACGCTCTTGCCTCTTGTCGAATACTCGTCTAAACATCATGAAGCTACAATTTACATCTCTCAATAAATCTTTGCTGAACTAGGAGCGTCTGTATAATACGATGCAAAAATCAGATCTGAGTCAGACTTCGCTGATAGAGGCCAACCCCTTCTTCAAAGCTTCACTCTTAAGCCTAGAGCGTTCAACGAACCTCTAACCAATACCTCAAGAAAACGAATTATTCTCGATGAACAGCTCCAAGAACGGCTTATCGTCTTGATGTTAATACTATAAACTCTATAGGCTTATCGGCTGTGATATAAGTGCCTTTATTATATGAAGTAACAAAAGTACAGTGAATCACAGTAGCTAGAAAACCACCTCATTTTTTTCGTTGAAGTTGAGATTTTTTCGAAACAACAAAAAAGTGCGTTGATAAAGGGTGTGCTGAGGGCTGTTAGAAATTGTTTCTAACAAAAACAATCAAGTAATTGTTCCACGGCAGTTGGAGCCAATGTGTTCAAAAACGATTGTTTAACAAAATCTTTGTCGGAAAACCTTGTTTTCCAATTCAAACCCTCCCGACCGTTATTCCGTCGACTGGAACCACCGCTCGAAAGGATTAAATCCCTCAAACATCCACAATTTCTCACCGGAGCTTCTCAAATTCTTCATAAAACCTCTACAAAAAGTGAACAAACATTCAGTGGAATCGTAAACCGTGCATTCTCCTCCTTTCCAAGTAGTCTCGATCTGCTGCAGCATCTAAATTGTGCTACATTAATTACCCCCAAACTCATCAAATTGCTCAACTATTGAGCCCGTGGAAGGCTTGTTCATTGAACTACCCAACACCTCCGACGTCTGTTGAGGGCGACTCAGCTCTCTAAATTGTCCTTTCGGAAATCCGTCAGCACTTTTTTCAGGTACTTCGTCCTCCTCAACTTCTTCGAGTGTGATTCCGTAAAGGCGCTAGCACAACTTTAGTCGAGTGGGATGGCAGTAAAAACGACCATAGAAAAGTTTAATGAAAATTCAGATCTACATACTTCATTTACTGAATTCAGAAAACAACGGCTGCTATCGAAATGTCCAGTCAAAAACATTGTACATTCAAAGAGGAAAATTTCTCATAGACCGGATTGTTTTGTAAATATTTTTTCGTGAGGTAAAGTAAGCAAATCGGAAGGACTGGAGTTCTTAGGGAAAAGTGGGTGCGCTGAGGTGCGGTAGGACAGAATAGCTATCTATAATTCTAATGCCGTTCTTAGTTTCAAATCAATTCAATTCAAATTCAAATTCGTCTAGTATATCCCTTCTCTAATCCGCTACTGGACCTTCTCGCACGGCTGATTGTCGGATTGATTAGCGGCATTTCGTTAAAAAAGCCACGGACGCTTACTTTTCGCCATTGGACAACTCCTATGTTTGGTGATAGTGGTTTGTTAATATAGTTGGGCTAGCTTCGACTTTGCCAAGGTCCTAACATCGGTTTTAGTGTACTAATTGCGTTTTTTTTGTGTGGCGCGTCTTTGGACGTACAAAATAAATAAAACAAATAAATAAATAAATATAATCAACGAGTGAGGCACTTCTTAAACATTTTCCGAAGCCACATATGGAGTAGAAGCGTGGACAGATCTTTCGAAGTTCTCAAATATTCCCTGACCAGTTTAAACTCCTCTTGTCACCCATATCCCGCGAATGTGTCCCATTGCTCCACATAGACCTTCACACCAAGCTCTATAGAGCGTGAGGTGCAGTGGTAGTGATTGGTGCTCTTACTCATGTGGTCGACTGATCGATTCTCGCCAAGGACTATTGAAGCTCCCTGCCTGTAGAATCGGGTTGATTGTTAAAAGAAAGGTGAAGAGACCGTCGTTATTGATCGGGCGGCCACCGCAAATCGTTGCATAGACCAAAAACGCTTTAACTATCGAAATCACTGATCAAAACTTTTCACATCTGATCACAACCAACCACCTGCATAAATCCCAAATGGTTGGAACAAGCCTTCAACACGTCGACGACGAGGCGATTTCTCTGTCGCGCGAATGTGGCACCTTCGCTTAAAAAATTGGATAGTCGATAAGGTTTTGAGTCACATTTGGAAAAATGATGGTGTTCCATTTCATTTTATTAAGAAGGTAGCTGTTCACATCTCGTCACCGCTAGAGTTTTTGTTTAACTTAATGTTCTTTCGTGCGGAAGTGCCAAAGAAATGGAGGCATTCTCTGGTTATTAGGTCATTTCATAAGTCCTTGCCGTTTTTTTCATCGTCCTTCTGTAAGTTTAATAGGAAAGCCCTGGCTAAGAGCTGTATACCGTTCGATAGAGAATTGTATGTAGTTTTAGAATATGTACTTATTTTTGATGGAAACTCAAGATGTTGCTAATTTTTTAACCAATGAAATGGGAAATGAAATTTCGCAAAAATAGCCCTTTGCGGCATGGAATTTTCTCTAGAAAAAACGAAACTTTTTGCAACTATTTGCACACCCTTTGAAAGAGCAAGTCCTCCTCTACAAAATGTTATATTGCGTTTTTTTATTGCTTTTGGTTTTTGGCAACTTTAAAGCCCTCAAGTCGAGTGACCCGAAAGTCGTTAATTATTTTTTGACTCATCGCTAGCTCTTTGTGTGGAGACTTTTGCAACTCTTTCTATATGTCTTAAGTCAGAACTTCTCGCTCTATCAGAGGATGTGTTTGGTTTTTCACGTCGCTGAATTTTAAACAAGATTTAGCAACGACGACTACTACTTGGACGCAGCACCACTAGCCTTTCTGTTGGAATATTTTTGTCAAACAATTTATACTGTTCGAAAGAGGAGAAGTAGCGCTATAAGATAGCACATTAGAAGTTTTTACACATATCGAATTGCATACGTTTTTAGCTCATTGAAAGTGGCGATAAACGAGCCCTCCCGGCGGTCCGATGCCGAGAGGGCTCGTTTATCGCCACTTTCAACGAGCTAAAAAGGTATGCAATTCGATATGTATAAAAACTTCTAATGTGTTGCCTTATAGTGCAAGTCTTCCTCTATAAAATGGTGTATGTCGTTTGGCAAAACTCCCCCAACAAAAAGACTAGTGATGCTGCATCCAAGTGGTAGTCGTCGTTTCTAAATTTCATTTAAAACTCAGCGACGTGAAAAACCAACCACATCTTCTGATAGAGCGAGAAATTCTGACTTAAGTCATACAGAAAGAGTTGCAAAAGTCTTCACACGAAGAACTAGCGTTGAGTCAAAAAATAATTAACGACTTTCGGGTCACTCGACTTGAGGGCCTTAAAGTTGTCAAAAACCAAAAGCAATAAGAAAACTTAATATAACGTTTTGTAGAAGAGGATTTGCTCTTTCAAAGGGTGTGCAAATAGTTGCAAAAAGTTTCGTTTTTTCTAGAGAAAATTCCATGCCGCAAAGGGCTATTTTTGCGAAATTTCATTTCCCATTTCACTGGTGAAAAAATAAGCAACATTTTGAGTTTTCATCAAAACGAAGTACATATTCTAAAACTACAAACAATTCTCTATCGAACAGTGTACAGCTCTTAGCCAGGGCTTTCCTATTAAACTTACAGAAGGACGATGAAAAAAACGGCAAGGACTTATGAAATGACCTAATACACCAGTACCAAAGAAACCTCCATATAATAGTCCGAGCAATTATAGGCCTGTGAGCATCACATCTATCTTTTGTAGGTTATTTGAAAAGATCTTGAAAAACCACATGGTTCATCATTTGGAATCTAACAGCATTCTTTCTGACTGCCAACATGGATTTAGACTAGGCCGTTCAACAGAAACACAGCTTCTTGAAACCTTAGACGACTGGACGTCTAAATTAGATGAAAAATGTTATGTAGATACAATTTATTTCGACTTTGAGAAAGCATTTGATAAGGTTTCTCATAAGCTGTTATTAATAAAATTGTCCAATGTAGGGATCCACCCCAGGATAATTGCTTGGATTGCGAGTTTCCTACATGAACGAACTTTTCAAGTGAAAGTAAATGGCTGTCTCTCAAGTGTCAAAAAGTGTACGAGTGGTGTCCCTCAAGGTGGCGTATTGTCACCTTTGCTGTTTAGCATCTATGTCAATGATCTGCTTTGGGGGATTAAACGTTTTGGTGTCACATGTAAATTATTTGCTGATGACGTTAAAATCTACAAAGGGATTAGGAATGCTGAGGACGTTTCCTCTCTACAGTTGGCAATAGATGAGGTTGTTCGATGGTCTGGACTATGGAAACTTCCACTGTCGACTAGTAAAACGAAAGTCCTGCATATTGGTTCGGGCAATCCCAGACACTCCTACCGGATAAATGGTACAGTTCTTGAAGGAGTGGACTGTATTAGGGATCTTGGCTTTCTTGTCGACTCTAAACTGGACTTTGAACAACACTGCCAAAACATTTTTTCTAAGGCGGGGCAAAGACTGTTTCTGCTATTCAAGGTGCTCAATACTAATAATCCGCAACTCCTAATCAAGGCCTACAAGAACTATGTCCGTCCAACGTTCGAATATGGTACAAGCGTTTTTTATCCTCGGAAAAAATCTGTAATTGATAAACTAGAGAAGATTCAGCATAGTTTCACCAGGAAGGTTTTCATTCGTGCTCTCGGTTTTACGTATAGTAGTATTCCTCGTGGAGTTATCAGATGTACAATGTTGAACCTTGAAAGTCTTCAGCAGAGAAGGAAAAGGAATGATATTGTCATGGTATATAAGATTATTAGGGCACTCGTAAGCTCTAATCACAAATTTTTCTCCTTCTCGCCATCTCGCACGCGAGGACTCCAACTAAAGTTGGTTTTAGAGCAACCACGTACAGCTCTTAGGAGACACTTTTTCACATTCAGAGCAGGCATGGAGTACACAAAAGTGAGCAAAAAGTTGCAGGTTCGTAATACCTCAGCAAAATTCAAAAAACTTGTAGTTCAGTACCTGAATCCACGACAATCGGTTTCCTGAACAGGTTTCCTCGTTTCGTTTCGTTGCCTCTTTACGCTTTAATGTTGTTTGTTCGTGTTCTTAAGTTTGTTCAGATCTTCGTTATGTAAGTGATATCATCTGGATCTGCATTCATGCTGATCAGTGTTTTATTGTCTCAACGTCGTTCCACATGTGATAATTCGCATGTAATAAAGTTAATAGTTAAATTTTCAAATTTATTTCTCTCCACTATTGTATTCGACATCCGACATTTTTATGCAGCATTACCATCTTCAACATCTTGTTATTTACCAGATTAATTTTGAGCTCTCCTCCTACAGAATTTCTAAAGTTTTGACGAAAAGAATTCTTCAAGCCACGTTATGAGGTGCTCCCATTCGTCGAGCTGGTTCTACAGTAACTGAAAAGAGAACGAATGAAACATATATTAGTTTGTTGGGCCAATGGTTCGACGAATGTCTTGGATAGGTAAGACTTTGAAAATTTCAGAAAGTTCGCAAAAGACTCCTTCTCAATAGGTGAATGCGCTTCATTGCGACTGAAGAAGATTTCCCCACGTCTCCCACGAGCAGCTACTCCGTCCCCATCGAAATGGCTACGTTAGACATCGTTGGTGATATTACGTAGCATCTACAGATAGCAGCTTCTAGCGAATGCCTCACGAGCAGTTCAGCTGCACCCTGATCATGTCCCATTTCGGGTGGAGTTGGGGATTTTGAAATTTCTGAAATTTCAAAACCAAACTTTTGCGGCAGTCATAGAGGCAAACAAAGGACCTATCATAATGCATATGCCACTGACTGCGCTTCCTTCAATGCGTTGTTTTGTGAGCTTGTGAAGGAAAAGCAGTTCAAGATACCTGCAATCAATATCGATTTTCTCCGTAATACTTGTGATGCGGAACCACGACAAATGTGATGTATGCAACCCATAAACCATCCAACATAAAGGTTACGGGGTGATATCCCGGAACCCGTTTTAAAATTATGGGGAGCGGCCAAACTGAGTGACTCGAAACTTTGTCGACAACCTAATATTAATTGCGTCAATAGAATGTATTGAAAATACTAAATATAAGTTAAAGTATGTATTTATGTATATGTAAGTGTTCCTACAAGAAACTTCATGACGACTTCAGCAGCGTACACCTCAGTGGTAATATACAGTACTGCAAGGCTTTAGTAACCTATAGTAACTAATGGAGTTCTTCCTATTTTTGTCTAGATTCCTTCCCTTTGAGTCACCGATGATAAAAGCTCAGATGCCGGCGATGAGCTGCTAAGATGGCGACAACGAGAGGATGGTACAAAAATCAGGTGATCGAGCTCAACGATGGAAGCCTGCTTGCCAACCGAGAGGTCGCGACAAGCCACGCTTGCCTTCACAGTTCTACTTCTACATACCATCTTCTATATCGTCTTGTATTGTGTTTTGTCAGTCATCCTATTTGTCTTGCCGTATACGTATAACGATATATGTATGTTCGCATGGTCTGACGCTAATAAATCTGACATGGTCAAACACTGTACGCGGCTGGTGTTGGTTTTTTCTGACCAGCTCTTCTCCATTGCTGTTGTACAGACCGACATTTATTGGCAAATACAGCAACATGATCGTCTTCCCCACTGATGAGTTGGAAACCACTTCTGGGATTAGAAAAAATGCAGTGATTGAGCAATTTTCAATGGTTGGATTGTTTTCAGATAACCCATTACTGCTACCCATTGATTAAAAATGATGAATCAGTAATAATGCAACGTATTTTTTCAAACAGAAAACAGAACAGTTGCGAGTATTTTGACACAAATAATGTACTGTCGAGCGCCATTGTGCGACATTGTCGTCAGCGTGTTAAGTTTGACCCTAAGTGATCAATATCGACTACCTTATCTTTATATTTTTACCTTGTGTAAAATATGCACGTATGCATCTATATGTTCACGTGTGCATGTGTACGTGGAACAAATCGATCAGAACGAAATAGTTTTTATAATGCCATTTTATGCAACAATACAAGGGATCAGGCAAAACAGCAACATAAATGTGGAAGCTCAAATAGTCTTGTTAATGCCTAGCAGAAATCATCATATGATGTGTAATAAAACAATAGTGTGGCAGAGTCAAATCGGAGAGGCTGCGCGCAGAAAGACGGCTAGTCCAGCACGAGGACTAATCTTGCCCCATGGGCATACATGCTGCATAGCTGCAGGCCTACGGATGATACAGGGGCGAGGCAAGCTAACATACCGAAAAGGAAAGAATATAAAAAAGTGAAGCTATTTGATAACTGTTCCTAGTGTTACACTTCTCTCGCCCCCTCTTCGTCCTGACTTTTGTGAGAAACTAGCAAATGAAACACTGGTAAGAACGTGAGGTGCCCTGCTGAATATGATCAACACTGTGTGCGAATTTATAGATTCTTGCGTTTCTGCGCAAAATATGAAACAAAGCTATTTCGTGATAAATGGTACAGTAATGCACACTTTGTGAAGATCATACTCTTTGTGCAAACACCGAAAAAAGACTTAACAAAAATCGATTCATAGATTGGAAAGTGTGATTCAAGAGGGGGACCGTTATAAAGGCATATCGATAATCGAGACACAATGACTTGATCAGCAGCATTTGTGTAATTGAGGGTGTGAGTTGAAATATCACTAAAAATATGTATCAAAAATATAAGGGAATAGAATAACAACAACTATATGCGAGGGAATATCGATGTCGGTCGATTGTGTGGGACGACGGAGATCAGATGAGCCACCACCACCACGACAACTCGAACTCCCTACCCGAGCACATTGCAACGCACAGATGCGAACACACCAAGCTATCGACGACGACGAAAGGAATATGTGTCGCAGCGAGCGGCACGCGACGCGGTTCACGTCTCAGCAGCACTCGTACACGACCACATCTGTTGCTGCGACACCCACGAGGAGTATCGCAATCACCGGGGACGCTGACGACGATGGGAATTTGGCTTCTTCTAGACGAACGTCGACGTACTGCCTTTCTCCGTCCTTTCGGGCGGCATCAGCGTCTTCGCCGGAACGTACTGCCCTGAAACAATAAGAATTCTTGGCACAGTATTTATCTAAGCTCCACGTCAAATGGGCATTTTGAAACAAAATTTATTCGAGGATTATGCGGGGTCCCACACATCGCGGCGACGATTTTTCGACTCAATAGTAGGCCATAAACAATCCTGAGCAAACCTCAGAGCCCTACCGAGTTTGCGCGCCATTATTTTGTAAATTTTAAGGTTTGTTTGTGGATTGCCATTGCCTGGTACGAATCCAGAATCCAATTAATTTTGGCATTGTGCAGAAAGAGTTAAGCAGGATTTGCATTTGATCATGGGCGGCTCGTCTTTCCAATGAGAATTTGGGTACAATTTGAACTGGATAAGGGTGCATGGCTCTTCTAAAGTTGAAAAAGATGGAAAGTCAAATTTGATGCTTTGGTAGGATTCAAAAAGAGCCAGATCGATGCTGCTCAGCAGGCCTAAGACTACTGGTATTTTCGATGGGAGAACTGCTGCAACACTTCAGAATAGAGTCACTGCATTTGACAATTTAATTCCATGCTTTCGTTACACACAGAATTAGATTTGAATTCGGCACTGTGAAATTTTGAGGCGCTAACATTGTAGACCGAGCTATAACAGTTGTACCAAAAAGCATGCTGAGAAAATTTAGAGGATTCAAAGCTGGTCGTTCGAAGGGCACGATCAGAATGACTCAACTTCAGAATAAAAAGCTTGGTCAGAGACTATACTTAAGAACGGTTATCAAATATAATGCGATTCTCTGACAATCTTTAAAGATACTGTTCCGCCAAAAAAAATTCTTGAATATAATACGGTTCTCTGACATTCTTTGAAGGAACTGTTTCGAAAAAAAAAACAGAAAACAACCCGAAATACTGCAATTTTCCAAAAAAAAACACTACATGAACGGCTGCCACACCCGAAGTGCCAACAGTTCCAACACGGTTCAGGGCATTGCTATGGTAATTCACAACTGCAATATTTGGAAATTTCCAGAAAAAAAAAGTAGCAAAATACTACAATCAGCACCCACGAAATAATACAGGGTTGAGATTAGGCCCAAAAAACGAAAAAATCTATAAAAAACCCAACTCAAGTTTAAAAAAATGAGAAAGAACTTACCAATGAAGCTGCCGTCCTCGGTGAAACGGCCTGGGTCAGTGTCACCGTACTCGGCCATACTGTCGGTCTCGGACTCGGCTTTACTACCCGTCAACGATCGTTTCTCGTCGTCATCGCTGGAAATCAATTTTTTAATATGCAACAAATACAAATACATAAATTACATAAAACATAACATAAAATACACTCGCCCAGAGCTGAAAGTGAGGAAAGTATCAACAAACATTGTACATAACGGTGAAAAAAGAGGGAAAATGCAAAACAGAAAAAAATCCGAACGATATAGAACAATACCTAAACACTCAAATATAAAGTGCAGTTCTCATTTCCGCTATTCCCACCGATGAGTAATTTGTACCCCTTAGGATTACAGCTTCGAATCGCACTAATGGACCAGGGCTGCTTTTTCTAATTTTCGACTTCTAATTTTTCGATTGTTTCTCTCACAACTGTTGGAAGATAGATAAGCGACGAAGTGATTATTCGATCCGCATGAACTATGAATAAATCGAAAGAGAAATCGTCATTCTAACTCATGTTGAATCGAACCAGTAAAAAAAGGACCACCGCCCTACTAAACTATAGAAACCTCTCATCTCAACATAGCCGTCACTATGAATATCAACGCCTCCATAAGATTTTTTCAAATGAAAATATAATTTTTTGCAATCGTTTCCCAACAAAACGCGAGTTGCACGGCAATCGGCGCGCGCGACAGATGACAGCTGGCGTTGTAAAGCAAAACTTATAGCTGATTGAGCCACTGGAAAAAGACCACGCAGACAAAAAAGTGCTAATTCAAAAGCAGGATAAAGCAAAAGAATGTAAAGCAAAAACATAGAAGAACCTACTTTTTGTACTCTCCAAAGTGTTGTTTGGCGAGGATCGGTTCGCGACCCTGTTCGCGTTCCTTCTGAGAGACCGGGTAGTTCTGACCGCGATGTCGAAGTGCCACACAGATCATACACAAGATGCAGAGCAACAGCAACAGAATCAGTAAGATCAGCAGCAGCCACCAAAGGCGGGCAGTCTTCGGAGCTGAAATGACAAAAATTCTAAAATTTTCATCGCTTCCTAGATAAGGCGATAGGAATCTTAAAAACATCATGGTTACAGAGCTTATCGTTAGAATTTCTAGGCAAACCTATCGTTCGCAAAGCGGAAACGCCTGAGTTATGTTTAAACGATAGAAATTCTTGGAAATTTTATCGTTTGAGAAGCAGAAATGTCAAAAACTCTATAATACTTTACAATCTCCGAGGTAAGGCGTCACAAATTTTAAAAAATTTACGGTTGTGGAGTGGCACATTAGAAATTCTAAAAAATTTCAGTTTCCAAAGCTTGAACGATAGAAATTCCAGAAAACCTTATTGTTTGAGGAGATAAAATAAAATTTAGTAAACGGATAAAAAAGGAGCTGATATGTCAGAAATTCTAGGATACTTGGTGGTTTTTGGAACTAAAACGCCAAAATTTTTCGAAAACTTCATAGTTCTCGGGGACTCGCACAAAATAAAATTTCATTCGATAAGGAAGATTTGGAATGTAAATGTGTCCAGCCTTAGTGGAAATTTGCAGCTCGTAGAATGGAAGAGAAGAGCACTACAACAAGAATTGTTCCATAAATATTCAGAACTACAAGTCCCGAAACTTCTGAGAGCAAAAATTCAGACAAAAAATGTGCCCTGTGCTAAGTACGCACTTGATCAACGTTGAACTGTTTGAAATCCAAAAAAACCTTCAAGGCAAACAACACACAGTAGGCGCTCTGAGCTTTTCTGAGTTAGGAGATATCACGAAAAAATATGAAAAAAAGGACACTACATATCTTCACAACCGCTTTTATAGCCAAGTTCACTAGACTCACGGAATGGTATTCAATAGATTTCTTATTAAATTCCTAGACTGAATAAAAATTCTAGGTTTAATTGATTCCCTTTTACTATTATAATAGTCAATGGATAAAAAAGAGCGAATGAGAGCGCCAAAATTTTACAGATATTGAACGCGGAACTCACATCGCCCAGTGGTTGTGATGTAGCTAGACGGAGAATACGATTCTCTTTGCTTTCCATCTTCATCCTTCTGAAGCGCAGCAACTCGAACCTCGTACCGCGTCCCCGGCGTGAGGTCGTTGATAGTGACCGTTAGATCGTCATCTGGAAAACACTCATATCCATAAATAGACTGGGAAAAAATTGAAATTTGCGCTTTCTGTTGCCCGGCAACGAGTTTGTTGACGAACATGGAGCGATTATACAACGGAAGTGTGAGGGCCATTCCCTACCTGTCTGTGGAACTTGCTTCCATTCATCCGTGTCAGCCTCACGATACTCCACCAAGAAGGTGTTTCCGACAGGACGTGGCTCCTGAAGAAGGCAAAACTTTGTAAAGAAAAAACAAAGTCCAAAAGATAACAATGTATAAATAAAGCTAAAACGCTCACAAACCTCCTCATCGAACTTTGATGGAGCGAAAGTGACATTGAAGAAATTGTCGCCGATTTCATTCTCTACGAAGGAAGGCGTACTCGGGTCCACTGAAATGAAAACATCAGTTGTTTATTCAAAACCATAGGATCGCTTGCCGGTTGTTTTTTGCCCATTTTCATCAAACTTCTCGGACTTATAAACAGCTCATTGCTTCTCGTAAACGGATGCCTCGAATGCGATAAACACCCATATTACTGTAGAAAATATGGAGTGTGACATCGGGCAGGATTCTTGGTCGTAGAGACGACACATTTTTAATCTCGAGGGTGCTCGAGAGAGTGTGACCACTTTCTATTGATCTGCGCCCGCACAAGATGAGCACCCGTAAATGCAGAGAAGCCATTTCGGATGAATTGGAAAATTAGATTTTGAAGAAATTCGCACAAATTAGAGGTTTCCAATCAAATTAAAAAATGTTCAATAAGATTAGCTGCAAATAATGTACAAAAAATAAGGCAAGCACTGATCTACGAACCAACTCTGGGAGAAGAGGTCATTTTCTACGCAATACTTCCAAATAAAAATAGTCGGGGTTGATCAGCCAATAAAGATGCGCCATGTATTGGTCTCCAATTCAAAAACGAAGAAACACGATGAATGGGTATCTCACTTATACAGTGGCTTGCGGGGGCCAGCCGCTACAACGAATTAGTGCCTACTGCTTACCGAAGCATGATACCAATGTACTCGACAACGGAGCGATGGAAGGCTCCGGTAGCATGGGCGGGGATCGATCGCTCGACCGGAGATGTATCATTAGCGCCTCTTGCCACTGCACCATACCCACGAAAGGGAAAAACCGTCACAGAACTGCAAGCCGATTACGACATCCCATACCGTTCCACGAAGGCTTTCTCATGATGAACAAAAGCCACTTCAATGGATTCACAAAGAATCCCATCCTCTTGGAAAGCTGCAAAATGGAAATTTCATCAGACAGCGCTGATGATGGCACCAACAAAAACCTGCTTGGGTAATGGGCTAGATGGATGGCAATGGTAATGTGGGGGAAAACGTCTTGATTAAAAGCGTTCCAGCTGCCCTGCTAGGGGTACGTACACCTGCAAAATCTCCATAGCTGCCGCAGTGATTAGCCGAATGCGGGGTATATGCATCATAATCCGTTGATGTGCCGCAATCAATGGTTGCAAAGGCACATAATTGTGGTGAACGAGAATGAATATCAACGCAGGCACAGTGAAGTCCATTATACAGAACGTCATTCGGTGCTGATCGTTTGTGCTTCCAATAACCACATTTTCTACAGGAGTCACATGATGGTTCCCATAGAAGAGCTACTACCCCGCCAACAAACTCGTTGGATCCTCGCTGAGTCGGTTGAAAGGTCGAGGTGTATGAGGAGCGTCACGTTATACCTGTCGCCACCCGACATATTTAGGTATAAGGTATTCCTATTATCGCAATGACATAGCTCGGCAAGCGATCACACGAAGATTCCCTTTGCTGTTGATTCAAACATTGGACTTCACTCTGCAGGTGTATTATTTACCACAAAATCCTTCAAGATGAATGGCAGAGATTCGTGTTGAAGGGGAGATGTGGTGGATTGCAGAGTAATCCAGTAGTTACTTAGAGGTAGCCTACAGCTTAGAATGAGGGCAAAAAAGATAATATCTCTCCAAATAGCTCCGGCGGCACACAGCGGATGAGCCCTTAGTAATCGAAGCTTTAGCCCAATTGGGTCCTGAACAAAGCCCAATGGGACTGCTCGTTGACTACGTGCACAACAGATGTCTACAAATTAAATATTTTACGGAATGTTTTTGACAATGCCTCTTACAGATGACAATAAAATCTTGTATCACAAGTCTCGAACAAGTCCACCTTGATTAACCATCAGACGGAATTTATCATTACGTCGACTGAGCATTGCGATCCAGGTAAAGGTGACGTTTAATCCCGTGTCTATCTATTTCCCATCGCGTTTTAGCCACGCTGATTCCGTTGATCAGATCTGGGACGGGCATCAGAAAGGTATGGGCCGCAGTATGTTCCCTTTGAAGTTCGCAAGCAACGAACATTATTTCTAAGGAAAGGAAGACAGGTGTTTGCACGCTTTATCTAGAAATATTTGGCCTTATCGAAAACTATTCGCATGCCAGTCAATGTTTCTGAAGAAGATGCGAGAGGAGACCGAGCACCGCACACATTCATCTTCTCCCACGGCGGCGAGGCTCCCCTTAAACGCAATTTCTCTCAATGCGAGTGCTGCATCCGATACATTTTTAATGACAACTACGGCACATCCGCTGGTCCCCCTCCCCGTTTTGGGACGCGAGACGAAGTAGACACGACTCAGTTGACGTTTTCGTCGCGATACATTAACAGTAGGCTGTCTGGTTTGAGAAATGCTAGAAAAAGTGCATGCTCAAGCTTACATTGACTGCCGCCGAATGGCACGAACAGCAGCAAAAACGTTGCAACACGAATGAGAAACATCACGGACGACGACGACGACGACGACAACAGCACGACACGGCGCTTGAAGACGCTCGAGAATGGCTGTTGGTAGTCGATGAAAAGGCGAAATCCACTCGAGCAGAGCCGGCCCTGGCACTGTGGTGCGGAAACGCAACGGGTATATTAGGGACAGACGCAGCTGAGCCCCGCTGAACCCCGCCCCGTCGTCAGCCCTCTCTCGATCGGAATGCGAATACGGACGGACGGCATCCACCGCGGCCGCCGCCGATGAGCCTCGAAAGCCGGTTACACTAGCACAGCACCAGTGCTCTAGTACTAGCTAGTAATGGACAATATACATATCAGCTCGATTTGAAAAAATGAAGAAGTCATTGCCGAATCCGACCACCGTCTCCTCCGTACAGATCTTCGTCTCGCCCGGATACAAAAGGTTCTAAAACTCAAAAACAGCGGCCCTCCCTTCGCTCGCTGCCTGCTCGAAATGAATGAGTCTCAAGAATCAAATAAGGCGTTTGTACTCGGAAATGCGATATCGGCAAGCAATTAGTTGTCGAATGACACATACATGTCACTAGCTGCCCTGAAGAGATGCACTAGACGTCTAAAAAGATGCTTTCCTATTACGCTTTCGAAATTGAACGTGTTTTTTTTTCGCCAACAGACGAGAATTTCTCATCTCAGAGGCACCGATGCTCACCCAACACGGAACATCCTGTAATTCATTGGAAAGCAGCCAATAACGAAAACCTCGAAGAATTGGGTAAGATAAAAGATTGAAGAAGAATGAAGATAGAAACTTTTGCTACTATTTTCACTTTTACCTCTCGTTCTTTACAGACGGAAAAGTCAGCTGAATTGCCCAATGGATATCTGAAAACCTGATAGACTTGCAGAAGTCTATAGAACACCACCTCAGGTATCTTTTGATATACAGAAACCTTAGCATTCAAAACTCGTTTTCCAGTTGGGATCAATTGGCCCTTCTCCATTCAGAGTGGGTAGAAAAATCTAACACATGAAACTAGTCTGCCGTGAATGGTACTGTTTATCGCCAAAGAAAACCGTTCCAAACGTCTCAATTTCGTCGTGAAGAAGAAAAAGCATCTCGGAGACGACTGGAACGCAACTTTCGCGATGATTGTTCATATATCTTTACCAAACTTCACGTGCACCGCAGAAGGGAAGTGTTCAGTTGGCGGAAATGCAAATGCGTGTGAATATATAGGTTAAATTGGCGCACGACGCACGACACGGACAACAACTGTTGTTCATCAAAGGTTCCGAATAGACTGCGTGATATCACATCGCTCAATCATTTCCTCGATAGGTGCGTTTGATGTTATCAAAAACGGAACAATTCTGTAGCGTCTTGAAAATTACTAACGCTGTCTAAGCCATCTCAGCTACATGGAAATACGGAGAAACTGTAATGTTCGGACGAAAGAACTGTCAACTGAGGAGGTCTTTCTCTGCAGATCTACTTCAGTGTGTTACGAGAACGTGTTCTGTGAGCTATTCGAGAGCAATTTCCTCTTCGCGCACATTGCGTAGGGGAGACTTAACCTGGGGTAGCGTGCAAACTCGGAGGCCGTAGCTCTCGCTGGGGCGACGGACTGTTCAGCCCAGCCGACCTTGCCACCTAGTCATAAACAAAGGAGCGATATTGACTGTTGCGGCGACATATGTCTAATAAATCGGCTGCGGCCCCATAGTAAAACCCGAGAACGCCGCCGCTTTGGTGTACCTGATGAACCATGTCTTAACCACTATCATACTCTTCGACTACTCCTAACAGACACCTACAAAGCCAACGTCGTATAGATGACACTGGTAAAGGTGAACACCTGTTCAGAATGGTCGCTGCATAATCACAAAGGCCGCCACATATCACACCGTCGCTCCCAAAATGAGGAACAGCACGAATAATATACATATTCCTGCCGATCAACGTGCGATACGAAATAATCTTTTATCTCGAGCATTTGCAAATAGCACTCCACCACGGCTGTCTAGTGCTACACCAGTACTACTTGAGCATCACCAGTTTCAAATTGCACGGATGTTTTTTAATCATCTCTAGAAACTCGTAAAACCTCTTGAGATCGTCGTCGATGCGCGACTGACAGAAGCGCTTCGCTTCGGATTGTTCTTCCATGAGAACTGAAGAGATAAAAAATGATACAGCTGACATTAGCACATCAACACTGCATTCTCGTCACTCCTACTTTCCAGTTGGTCACTGGTGTTTCCCATAGTGACTAACTGCAAAGTTTGTAAACATTACAGCGAACAAATGCATTAGGCTCGTCACCCTACGATGCTAACATTTCAGTCCAAGAATTGCCGGTCTTTAGCCGCTACACGCTGGGGTCTTTAATCTATGTTATAGAATTGCGGAAAATTTGAGACGATGTAGGGCGCAACATTCGCGGAAAAGTACAGATCTACAGTTAGCTGTAGAGTAGCAAAGCCTCACGCTGAAACTGGAAGACGAAGAACACGAATGACGGGAAAGCCCTGATTCGCAAACGCCTGGCGGGGTTTCATGAGGGCATATTCGGACTTGATGAATCACGATTTGCGTGGGATTTGGGTAAATTTTGAGTCATGGAGGCGAAACCATTCGTGTAGCTGGTCCCTGAAGATCTTAATAGAGATCTAATGGTCACCAAACGTGCAAATGTTTGCTATAAGCACGATTGAAGCTGAACTACCCACAGAGAACATAGCAAAAAAAGCAGCGTTACCGAAGAAACTGTGCGCTTTTCGACAGAAGCGACTCCTATTCTGAACAAAGCAGTATCTTCTAACAAATACTGCTGGGCAAAGGAAGTCAAATAAAGAACTTTACCAAAGAGTAAAACTTAATAAAAAATTATTATGCGAAAAAAGAACAAAGTGATTTGAAAGCAGATCCTAAATTCGCAGGAAGCAACCGCTCAAAGCAACAGCTAAACATGTCGAATAAACCGCCTCACGAGGTACACTCCAGACACGCCAGTTACTAAAATTTTTGCGCGTTCCGTATAAAACACTCAATTCATAGTATCCACTCTGTAAGAGCTTGAATGCTGCACACTCTTCTATCACAAGGAAGAAACTAACTGCCAAACAGAGCTCAACGACTCACCACCGATGGGTACTTCCTTGGGTAGTGTACTGGCATCACTACTGTTCGGATCGCCCTCTCCGGCACTGGTTCGCGCTCGTACAATGAATCGATAAGGTGTTCCAAACTCTAGATTCGTCAATCGGGCCTAAATGTCACCATTTGGGTTTAGAGTCGCCATTTGGTCTTCGCTGACGAAAACACAGAAAAAATGAAATAAAAACCAGAACGCACCTGTGTTCGATCAGCCGGCACATCCTGAGTGGGACAGTCTTTTTCAACTACGCGGCCATTCTGCGTGCGACATCGTTCCACCTAGAAATTGAAAGGATAGATGCGACTGAAGAAATTTGAAAAAGCACCTTCGATATCGTAAGACGCAGTAGCAAAACACAAGTTCATAGGAAATGAAAACAAATCGGTGAGATAATCCAAGAATTTCTCCTTAATGTCACTGCCCGGTCCCTTGTGAGTAGCGAAGTGAGGTGTTTTGCAGCTTATTTCTGCTCAGTTTGGCCGTTGTTTATGAATATTGTCATATTAATGTAATTTGCTACTCAAATAAATAAACAAATAAATTCACCACATAGTTGAGAAGCTTTCCGTTCGGCCGCCGCGGTCGTTTCCACATCAGATGTACCACCGCTTGCTCATCATCAGACTTCGGGTTCATTGGGTAGGCTCGAAGACCACGAACGGGACTTGGGACTGCAAAAAGAATTTCTTATATCCCCGCAATCCAGTCGGGTAGGACAATGGATTTTCAGAAGAAAACATATTACTTCGGACTCAAGGCCTAGGATATACAGATGAAAATTAGTCAATTTATAGAAGCGAAGCGTCCATAAAGATCAATATCAACCCGAAAAGGTTAAATTCCAGAGCTTATAGGTACTAAACTGGATGCAACAGTCCTTCATTCTATTACGACATTCACTTGTCGATTTCACGGTCAAAATTCTTGCAACATTTTCAGTGGAGAACTACATATCCACTCAAATAATTAAATAAACTGTACACCCAATAGCTAAATTTGCACGAATTTTGTCCCTCACGCGTTTTTGCTTTTAAAATATTGTTTACATTGCAATTGCAAAGAGGATGACGACTAGTTGGAGTTTAGCAAATTGTTCTGGTCCCACAGTGCTCTGGCTTACACATGAATCAATGACACTAAAACATCTGCGCTCTCAGACACCTAACCTTATAACCACATTTACGAGCGCATCAAGTAAGCAGAGCAACTAATTACGGTGTCCCAGGCCGGAAATACCGGAGTGCAAAGCAACCGGAACATTAAAGAGCACATAGCGGTTATTTTCAGAAGTCGACGGATAGTTCTCAGGGTCTGCCTAAACATCATAAAAAAGATAAAATAAAGGTAAAGGGCAAACGGGTGCTAGATGATCAGTCCCCTAAGGACGCGCCGCTGTAGTGCTGTTGGCTTCAGAACTGTAGTGACATGATGAATGCGTATTTGGCCTATATAATGACTCGCGGGGGCCAGCCGCTATACCAAGTCAGTGTCATTACCTTCCTGCAAAAGTCTGGTGCCAAATTACCTACCCTGCAGGGGTGGAACTCTCGGTTATCCTGTTCAAGAATGAATCGTTTAACCGTGCGAGTGTAAATATCGCCTCTAACCACTGCATCACAGCCGCCCTTGAGAGGGTACGATTTACCACTGAAGCCATATGTGAGTACATACTGTCCAAATTAGGCGGGAGTACAACACTTCCACAAACGTGGTCACGCTGAGAACTTTGCTCTTCAACAACTATTTGGTTGAATTAGGGGCAGCTCTTTAGTGAGTGCAAAAGTGTTGAAGCATGAGGTTTCGGATACCACAAAATTACCAGCTTTTTCGGTTTCTGATTCATGGAGATTAGTCTATCCAACACCCCGTCTCGTTAAGATGCATTATATGTCAGAAACGAATATGTCACAAAAAAGAAAATAATTTACCCTTGTATATACCACACTGAGCTCAGACGAATTGTTGCCGGGACTATAACGGTTTATTCAAGGGTCGATAGCAGAATTGTCAATCACGTATATGAGCCCAACACCTCTGCTTCTCTACCAATCGAAAATTAGATAAGGTGAGCGATCTTTGATTCACTTTATTATCCCCATTTCCGATGGAAAATTTCATCTAATTTTTTACATAATTCCTATTGTGAATCGTTTCTTTTTATCTCCATTTAGTTGAAGGCTGAATAAATCTAAATCTAAAATCTCTTAAACTACTCCAAACAAGTGACATGCTCACCTCCTTCGGCAGTGCGGAATTGTATCACTTCGCTCGGCTCACCTTCATGAGCACCATTCGTCACCTAAACACCACCAGTAGTTTAACTTTTCGATGAATAAGGTAATAGTAAAGGGTGACAAAAGTGAAAAAGTAAAAACCTGAATTGTGGCGTAGTTCATTGTATCCGGCTGCAGATCGGTGATAGTACCAGAGGTCGCTTTCGGTCCAAACACAACCGTTCTTCGCTTGCTCTCCGTGTTCCGTTTCTTAATAGATTGAGCATGGACATTGATCTCGTTTCATATTGAAAAAAAACACTGAAAGGTAAAATTTCAACCAAAAGACGAACCTTAATCGACCTCCTGAATCGCAAGCGAGCCTCACGGGCATCAACGTCGTTATCATCTTCACCGTCGGTCTCGTCGTACCAGTAGGTAATCTGAACATCAAATTATTCATCTCTTTGCTTACTAAACCATTGAAAAGACGTTTTCAACAAGTGAGAATGGTTAATGAAGTTTATCTCAGTTGTTTGAATACCTTATATCCTGTGAAGTTTCCATTTGCTGTTCGAGGATCGACAGGATCCCATGCAAATGTGGCCGTGGTTCCATCCTGCAACACCGTCGTTTGTCGTTCAGTTAAACAGCAATGTCAATTTATATTAATATCGGCAATATCAATGAAAATCTCAATTTTACTAGATACGTGAAGCACTCGAAAAGAATTATTTGAGTAAAATTGTAAATGAAGCAATTATGAAACGTGTTAGTTACGAATCCGAAACTTCTCGTTAATCACACAGCTTTAGAAAAAAATTTACGATGCGAAAATAAAAAACGTGAGGCCATATATAGCAACAATTTTCTCAATGGCGTCTCCATTCAAGTTACTACGGTTTCTATGAGCAATCAAACTTTTCAACAAGCTCTTTGACCGGCTAACTTGATTTTTGGACTTGGTCCATCTTCGATTAGTGCAAGAAAAATGCTAATAAAGCAGCAGCACAAAAAGTCCATTAAGTCAAAAATCACATGAACGTTACCTTGCTTATAACTCGGAATCCAGTGGGGATGCTGCTAGGAACTCCCTCGCCAGAATACCCCTGAACAGTTTCCGGGGCAACGTTCGCTTGTCCTTCGTCGTTCACAGCTTGCACCTTTAAAAACGAAACATAACAAACGCGGATGATTCGGTAACACTGATGAAAGGGTAAAGGAAAATTACTATAACTAGTGGAATTCCAAGGGAAAAGTTACCTGAACTTCGTAGGGCACGAACGGTTTCACATCTTTGTCGTCATCCAGGGTGATTGTAAAGCGATCGGCAAACGGATCATTCACTTGAACTTCTTTCCACTCGCCATCACCATCTTCCGAGGGACGATACCTAAAACAAGAGCTTCACTATAAGCACAGTCCGATTTCTTTCCAATTGTAACGTTTACAAACGTTGTAGTCATCAAAGTGATGACAACAAGTTCACAAAAAGCGACAGGAGCATCATCTGCGAGCAAACAGTACGAAGGAAGGTGCGAAAATTCAGCCGTAATGAAAAGTCACGCTTTTTAGTTATCCTTCTCTTGCAGTTTTTGTGAAAACACCGACACGCATGAAAGGAGGTACTCCTCTTGAAGTGAATATTCGTAACTTGAATATGACATTAGGAAATTACGATATTTGAATGCCATCCTTCAAAATTTCGATGGCATGCGGATATCTCTCGGTTACAGCCGTGGATGTTGAGGGTGGGATTTTTGAGAATTTTGAGATGAGATTTTTCTCGAATAACTGAATCGGTAAAAATTACCAAAGCTAAACCAGCTGAGTGGTATTCTCGCTCATATTTAACAATTTATTGTTCAGCTTCAACTTTTTCGCCACTCTTTTCGAGAAAAAAACACTGAACCGAACAATATCTTCGTTGAACGTTATTATTATATGAAACTATGTAATAAACTAAGTACGGAATCTCGAAAAATTTTAAATCGAAAAAGGGATGTATCGGTTCCCGCCAAGCCAGGAGGATTTAGCGAAAGAGCAATTTCCAGCTACGGATCACAGCAGTTTATTATAGCGGAGAGGAAAAATGGCGAAAAATCCGATCCTTCTGCATAAAACGTGCCCTTGTTGATAAATTCAAAATAAACAGCGGCAAAAGTGTACGCAAACCCAATGACGCGAGAAATATCCTCGCAGGCGGCGGTGTGTAAAACGTGAAACATTAACTGGAATGCGAAGATGTGCAAAATTAGAAAAAAACATCAACGCCTCAAATGTCGACGTGATACCTAACTAGCCTAGCGCGACACATTAATAGAAATAGGGAAAATTCACTAACTTGATTTTGTAGTGGAAGTTCTTCCCGTTCCACTCTTCGCGCGCCATCGGACGCCAGTGAACGACAATGTTTTCTGGGCTGGCGCCTTTTGCCCAAACTCCTGACGGGTTCCTGTCCGGTTGTTTCGGCGGTGTGATGCAAACGTCTTTCACCCGAGTTGGAGCACTGTCGCCAACACCATTTCTGGCCAACACACGGAACACGTACTGTAAATAACATTTTCTAAAGACATTCAAAAATAAACGGCAAACAATGTAAAGCCAAGGGAAAGTAAACGTGGAAAGCTCCAGTCGTATCAACTACAATCCATAGTTCTTCACGGTAGCCCTTGAAAATAGCACGATTCGAGCAATTTCTGTAAATTGAATCCATTCTCTTCGGAGTTCTCGCTTGTAAATGCATTCACTCTAGCCCGGCATCAAAACGGAAAATCCTATGTCGCGAACATTCTCCGTTCCACATTCATGAATACCTTCTTTACACAGTTAAACTTGAATACCTTCTTTACACAGTTAAACTTGCAAATGAAGCTATGCGAACACTCGAGAATCACAACTATGGGCAGAAGGCGGCATGAATGGCCCATGAGCTCGTTTCTGGGGAGCTACCACTGCTGAGCTGAAATTCTACGTGAAAATTTTCAGAATCCTACAACACATCCTCATGTTCCATGGCAGGATGAAAAATTAAAACCATATAAACTACAGATGATCTAACGTATTTTATGGATGTCTCCGTTTTATTCCCTAAGGGGACAAACTACGTTTATATGGTTTTAATGAAGCACCTTCCACAACATATGGTGATTTTTTGCATCAAGACGAAAAGTTAACTACCGGACTGACCAAGGGTAAGGTGGAGGAGTTCGAAGACCCGTTCTATATTCCGTTTTACTATCGCATCATGAAGGTGAGGTAAAGGTAAAAGTTTTGGCGCTGATCAGTCCCCGAAGGAAGCACCGCCGTTTTCGTGTTCAATTCAAAAGCTTAGACGCATGATGGATGCGAATTTGGCCTATTCAATGACTTACGGGGCCAGCAGCAATACAAGCTTCGTGTTTTACCTTCCCCAGAGGGATGGAAGAATTGATTCGCGATCGCTCCATCGTGCGGGTGTCAGCAGCCCCTCTTACCATAGAACAACACGAGCCCTCACCCAGTAAACAGAATGGATAATTCCAGGACGCTCCTCTTTAACATTCGAGGCACTTATAATTTGTTTATATCTTGCACTTTAAAGTGGTGATAGCTAATTAAACCCTTGAATTTTCTTTGTGTAAGTGGGCAAAATTAAACTGGATCACTCCTTCTAGATTGAGACACTTACATGGCCAAACGGCTGTAGAGGAACAGTGACTTTGCCGTTGACAATGCGCTGGTCACCTTCGATGCGATCGTTCGGATGCGCTTGGACGGGAACTGGATGTGTTCGCCATTGCGTGCCTTCCGTTTCGCTGTCCATTTGGTACTGCACCCTACAGAACACAGATTTTGTAAATAAAATACATAAATAAAGATTACTCGCACAGAAACTACCACGCTATTTTTCTTGACAGTACCTCTTTATAAACTTTAATCAACATTCAAGTTTCAACAACGTTCTGATGGTATAAACTATGAATTGGTAACTCTTGACGTATAGATGGATGAGTGGTGGAAATTATTTGATTGGATCATAGATATTACCAAAAGTGAACCTGATTCAAGTCCGATTCTCTTAGCTAGTGTACAGTAGTTGCTGGGAGCAAAATATTAAAATGTCTCACAATTTCATGAGTAATCAACTGATTGCCATTTCTGCAACAACCGACCACTTCATCAAACTAATTGACAAGGCTCATAGATTATAGATAACTCCGTTCTCGTCCACATTAGTTAGAAAACCTTACAAACCATGGCTTTCCTGCTTGTGAAGAAAAATCACGAATCTATGTAGTAGGAATATGAGACAATGAGTGGTGCATTCTAAAGGCTAAAAACCAAATTTCAGCACTTACCAGAACTCTTTCACTGGAGAGACCGTAGAAGCAGGTTCCATATGCTCGAATGTGATCTCGGCCGATTGTGAATCAGAATCGCACTTGCTCACGTAAGCAGCATGAGCCGGCACTGGCACATCTGAAGGCAACGGAACTTTAGATCACATTTAGCTTTCTGACAAAAAAAATTAAAAAAGTGCATTCGCTGTCCTCCTCTAGGTGCTATCCCTTTCGGATAAACTGATCTCTATTCTCTAGCACGCTGAGACGGCTAGACGAACAGCTGCTAATATATCGCAAAACATCGCAACACACAGAGATGCTGAAACGCTTTTCGGCTGTTGCGCAGCTATCAGCTCGAAACTTTGAATGATGCGACAGGATGATTGATGTTCATCATGAGGCATGAAATTTGGGAGAAATCACTCTCAGAAAAAAACAGAACCCGTGCGCTAGAGCTGCTCTGCTGAAGACCATAGATTTTGCCATCAGCGCACAAGCTTCGTATTGGCATGAACGGACAGATTCAATAGGTTTTGCTGCGATGGCGTTGACAATATTTCTGCTTATATCAGATACTGGCAGACCATATCCACTACGACGTGCCGATTGATCGCCGGATGTTTCAACAGAATTCCTATGTCCCTACTACCTATAATTCTAATGCAGCTTGCCAATGTACTCCTCTAGTTGTTACCTAACTTTCCCAATTGGTAGCATGTCTGTTACGCTAGAATGGCCTCTTGGGGGTACTATATCTCACGCCTCTGAAAATCAGTCATTATTTGACGCCTACCTAGACCACCCTGCAGCGAGCCACGTTAAAGAAGCTTCTCAGATCATCGCCTGCCTCAGAGGCGCGTGCTCTAGGGAGGTTAGATAAACTGTATCATTCCGAAAATTAAGCTCAACTTGGTAATCAGCTAGGGTAACTTATGGGCTTAAAAGCTGCTGACATTGAGAATTTCTATCGGCTAGATGATGTCATCACTGTCTAATGATCGTTTTTTTTCAATTTGCAATAGAAACTGCACCCTTTTGCTTATGACGTTCATGTTGGCGGATATTATCCGCATGTTTGTGTGGCTGGAGTTGCAATACTGGTTCCCATTTTAGTAATATATAGTTTTGGCTGCTTTTGAAATACTAACTCCTCTACCGTTGTTCCATTCGTATCCTAACCTTGTTTTATGGTTTTATTACTATCCCGTCTTTATATGACAATAAATAAATCAAATCACACGATTGAAGTGCATGAAAGATACTACACTGTAGTGGCAGCCCCTTAACAATCACTATATCCTAACATTCCTTCCCTCTCCAGGAACACTTTACCAGTGAGCCCTTAAGGACGGTTCACCCTCTAAACCTTGTAACCCTCCAAAACTGCCTTGCCTACTGTGGCTTCCACAACAGTGCCACCTGCTTAGGTTCACTATTAGTGCTTACCCCGAGGAACATTGACAATTTTCGAGCGAAGCATTTTATACTTTCCTCAGAACAGCCATAAAATTTAGGCGCCTAAGGTAAGGAGGTAACACCGCAAGTAAGTGAATATAAAAACACTCCAGAAGTCATCCACAGCTCGATAGAAGTTACAAGAACAAATAAAGATAGAGAGAGGCCTCTACGGGTAAAACGGAGAGTCGAAATGTGAAGAGATCCCACCAAATTAGGGCTAATAGTAAACGGTAAGCTGAAGCCGGTAAAGCGACTACTATCTAAGGGAATTATCAAATTTCGAATCGAAACCGAAAGGAGGGAAATTTTCACTGTTTAACCCAAATTAAACACATGAATTTTACAACAACTTCACATTCAAAACGCTGACGCTACAACTCACCCTTGATCTGGATTTGGACCTCCTTTTCAACCTTGTCCAACTTCGTGCTAGCGATACACTTGTACCTCGCCGAATCATACTGGGTTGGATTGTGCACCAACAAAGCGTTATCGCTATCCACCTGAAAATATTAACAGATGGATGCAACACACTGATAAATTGATGTTGTTGAGCTACGTTTAAGTTTTAAGTTTAACTGGAAAAAACAATCTCCATAAACCACTTATCCCTACGGAACATTCTGATGATCTACGGAAGAATTTAATGAACCACACCTAGAAAATACAAATAGCAGTGTCACTAATCCTTCGATAAAGTCACACATCCAATTGTAGAGAAAATTGACGCTCATTAAGGATGCGACACCCACGAACATAAAAAAGCTAATTTGTAAACCTCCAACTCGCGCGAACATTCCGTGCAGCCTAGTTAGGAAGCACCTCGCGGCCTGAGCCGTGCAATACCGTCGTTTTCCTCGAAATCATGGACATCTTACAAAATGTTATAGAGAAGCGCTTCTCTACTCAAGAAACGAACAGATCACATTTAGGATTCTCTCAAAGACGAAGAACACTACCATGAAGTCAAATTCAAAAACAACTCGTCGCGAGACTGACCTTGTAGTGTCCAGACTGCAGATGAACCTCAGATAACGGTTGGCCGTTCACATGCCACTCGTATTTCACTTCAAGGCTGAAATCAATCGTTTGCTCATTTTTTTACTCCAAGAGGAATTGTTTCTTCATTCCCTCTACTTGTTTATTGTTTACTCAGTCATTACACCCTTGAGGCACACCAACAGTAAAGAAAGAAGTTAGCTTCAAATAATCAGGGAAGATCGTGTGATCAACAAGTGACACCCACTACTTTTTTCAAATACACGTGGTACAGCTCTGAGATAAAAAAACCTGGAAAGGAGCCCCTGGAACTATCGAAACCCGTACAGCTTTCTTTTGAGCAAAAACCCATAAAAGGTAAAAGCAATGATATTTGACTATGAAGAAACATGTCATATTTCCAAAACGTTCCTCAAAAAAAAAAACAAGAAAATATAACTACTGAACGAAATGAATACGCAGGAGACGGTGTAGCATATTTCTCAGCAAAAATTTAGAAAAAAACTCGTAATAATGGTCATTACGACCGTGGTAAAAACAGCGACAGCTCAAGCAAATCCAATACTCATTCGCTCATAAAACGAGATTAATGAAGAAACGAACCGATCATCTGGCGTGGCTTCGCATGGGAGACGGATTGTCTCACCCGCAATCTTAACCTCTTCAGCTCGTTGGAACGGCTCCAGTCGAGTTGCTTCTACAATAAAAATTATTGAATTACACGAGGAAATGTCATTTTGAGTCAAATTTACAATGTGTAACAAATGGATCTTACGAGAATTAACGCACAACTTGATAAATACTTATGGAATAGAGCTCACAAAAAGCGGTACTTCAAACGCCACTTCTCGACTTACTCGATTTACACTCACTTATTGCCAACAAACACTTTTTCTCGTGCACAACATCACTGATTATAGTCAAAAATATCCGTATAGGCCCAAGACATAGGACCAAGACGAGGGTTCGAATCCAACCTGAGTCGCCATCTTTGCGATGAATCTAGCACCAAATGATCAAATGATCCATCTTCCACTACGCAGAGCACTATTCTACAAAAGTCATAAAAATGGAAGGTGATGCAGTCCCCTGAGAGAAGATTCCACATTTTTGAAGAGAAATGTGGCACCTTTTCCAGAATCTAATAGTTACGAGATTTCATTCTTGCGCCAATTCAATTTATGTTCTCAACCATCTGATATTTTGTTTTGGTTTTATTTACATATTTGTATAATGCAAATTACGTGCTGCAGTGCTGGTGAGACCGAGAACATTAAGTACAATCACACAGTTACCAATTACAATTCTCAAATAAAAAAAAATGCTGAATTGCAGTCTTCACGAGTTTAAAGACCAAAGATCAAGATAGTAGACAAGAGAGTGCGGGTAGTTTTGTTTCTGTTTTGATTTGTACCCGCTTACACGCACATGCTGTGCGTGATAAACGAAAAGAATGAACAAACGATTCCTACGAAGCTTAAACCATGCAATATGGAGAACGGTCGAATTTCTAAGCAGAAAAATCGAGAAGCAGACAACCCACTTCTTACTAACAACTTTGCCGCTCCCTTCGCTTGGCCGTATTTGTTTGTGCCCGTGCATTCGTACTCGCCTTCGGCCTCAGGTGTGACGCCTGCAAGATTCCCGCTGAGCGCCTCGAATAAATGACTGCTAATATCGGAGAAGCGTCGCCACTCACTGGAAATTACAAGCTTCCCAACGCCGTGTGGATTGGCCGGAATTACGTTGTGGGCGATTCCTTGCAGAACGGGGCTCGCCCAGGTGATGACAGCATTCGGACTGGCGAAGAACTTGCACTCAAGCGTAACGGATTGGCCCACCACTGCTTCCACTTCTCCGGCGTCCGTTAGCAATTGAGGTTTGAAAGCTGGAACGAGGATTTTTGAAAGAATCTTCGGCAGAGAAGGGAGAAACTCATCCGTAAAAGTTCTCTTGCTTACCTAACAGATTGAGATAAAAGTTAGTCCACACGTAACCGTGTTTATTCTCCGCTTTGCACTGGTACACCGCATTGTCACCCTTGCCGTGGATGCCCTTCTTCACCTCGTAGATGGTCAGCCGGTTCGTCTCGATCACCCACTTGTCACCGTCTTTCGGTTTTTTCATCTCTGAAATAGAATTTAAACGGTTCACAAGTTTAAATTTTTTCCACTTTTCTAACTATGCCATTCTTCCAGACCATAGTGGGTCCCAACGGGGAGCCTACGCCGTTGGGACCCGCTGAAGCCTCGGTTCGAAGAGAAAAAGGGGTGGCATGCACGCAAAGGGATTTTGGTTTTCGTCTATTTATGGAAACTAATCGCGACGCACCCCTCTCCGCAAACAACGATCCGCACTGAGCAGTTCTAGCGGTAAACAGTACTATACATCTCGAAAGCGCTGCCCTAACAGTGATTTCTATAACTAAAACAAGCGGTAACAAGCCGTCGACCGATAATGACCCATTTGCAGATCATCTTGTCTACTGCCACTCTACCTAATGTCAATCGGTGAGTAGTGCATGATCAGGGTTAACGACCCTACCTCGTCCACTCAAATTCACTCGTTCTGATACGTGATTACATTAAAATTTTCAAATGTGCTAGAAAGACTGGCTGGCAAAGGTTTAAGAGCTCGATTTCAAAATGCTCAAACATTAGTAGTGATTAGGATTAAAACTGTTCAACAACAAATCAAATACCAGAACACCACACCACTATGAAAAAGGATCCTTTTTTAATGTAGTAAGAACAGAAAATACACAAGGGAGCTGATGTATCACTCACCGACACCGTTTTTATAGAAAGTGACTTTTGGCACAGGTTTTCCACTCGTCGTACAGTCGAACGTGACGGTCTCCCCCTCACTGGTGTTCGTATTCGGTGGCGGACCATCAGGCCAATATGGTGCCGCTGAAAAAAAACATCGTCAGAATACAACTGAATACATATGAAGTGGAATGTTTTGGCAATACTGCGACTAACTCATACCCTAGATAAGCCGCTAAACCAGGCTAAACCTTGATGAATACAGTGGGACGTTTGGATTGAATAGCTCTACAACGATAAAGGCAAAGCGCAGAAGTGTGAAAATAATCACTTCTTTCCTGAGGAGTTCCCTAGCGGGTTCATATTTCTATTTATCAGTTTCCTACTCTTATTCTTAATACACCATGTAAACATCCCCGAGTCAGTAAAAGTTACAATCGTCACATTCACTCAATCCCAACTTTTCACGCATGTTGCATTTTATCCAAAATGTGAAATAACTGGGAACAGCAAACTTGGAGTGGATTCACTGTCTCTCTTCTGTTGCTAACGTCCTTCGATCTACCGAAAACAGAACCTCAAAGGTGGTTTCAGAAATTTTATTAATGCCAACAGATTTCAAAAACGTTTGATAAATGGGACTTTAGAAATACAGTGCGTTTCAAAAGTATGTATCCACCTTATATTCGGCAATTTCAAGCTTCGCGTTCGTTTTTACGAACCGATGTTTGTTGCATTAGATTCCCCGTGGTCAAAAATATCTGGGTTGCTCTTCCCAGTAAAAATAATCATCTCCAGCAAAAACAGACCGTTTTTGAATTTTTTTGTTTGTTTCAAAATATGTATCCACTTTGGGACTCCACGCGCTTTTACTTTTCCCCTCGAACGATATGCTTCGTTTTGGCGGAAAACTAGGAATATTAGTAGTGCTCTTGTCCAACACTACAAAATAACCGCGATGCACATTCATGGAACCGCGTTGTCATTGGAGGAACAAGCTCAGATCCGAGCCCACAAGGGCACGGGCTTGTCAAATCGCGACATTGCTCTCCAACTCGGCCGTTCGCATGGATTCGTGGCCCGTTATCTTCGGAATCCTGACGGCTATCTACCAGCACCTTCACTTGAACGTCCACTACTGCTTTCGAGTCAGGATCATCGGAGAATTGGTCGCATGGTGTCGAACTCGACATGGAGTGTCAACAAAATTCGTTCCAGTACGGGTCCAGCTGCTTCGCAAACGACGATCTACCGCTCAATGCGGATGAACGACCACATCTGCTGACGGACCATGCAAGAGGCAGCTCGCCACATGGACTTCTATAAGCGGGCGAGATCGGATTGTGCGCGAAAGAAAATGGTGACACAGTGAGATGAGGTAGCGACATCCTCGCCACATTAACATCGCAAGTTTTGGCGGAGTTTCAGTGTAAGGCGATCTTCAGTGATGAAAAGAAGTTCAACCCAGATAGTCCTGATGGCTTACAGCACTACTGGAAAGACCTGTGGCAACCTCCCATGGTGTTCTCTCGACGAAACTTTGGAGGCGGCTCGTTAATGATGTGGGGCGGCTTCTACAGCAGCGGAAAGTTGAAGCTCGGCTTTTCGTCTTGTCGAATGGACAGTCTGGAGTACCAAGGTGTGCTGGAGTCCAGCCTTCTTCCCTTCTTGGTAGGCAGCAGGAAGCAGACACATGTTCTGCACCAAGATGACGCTGCGGTGCATGTGTCTAGATCGGCTACTGATTGGCTCCAGCGCAACCGCATTGGGACAGTGGACTGGCCATTTTGTTCTCCTGACTGTATCCTTATGGAGAACATGTGGAGGATTGTTGTCCGGCAGGTCTACGCGGACAATAAGCAGTTCAGTAGCGTTGAAGAGCTGAAGAGGGCAGTTGTGGCAGTTTGGGACCACGTCAGCGACGAGGTGATCCGAAGCTTTGTTGGTAGCATGGGTAATAGAGTGTTCGATGTCATAAGAGAAAATGGTGGTCCAATCTACTATTAAAAATTAGATAAAAATTGTTTTTTCTGCAAGTGGATACATATTTTGAAACAAACAAAAAAATTCAAAAACGCTCTGTTTCTGCTGGAGATGATTATTTTTACTGGGAAGAGCAGCCCAGATATTTTTGACCACGAGGAATCTAATGCAACAAACACCGGTTCGTAAAAACGAACGCGAAGCATGAAATTGCCGAATATAAGGTGGATACATACTTTTGAAACGCACTGTACAGGGCCGACCATGCACTAGTTCTTCTCGAGTATTAACGTATTAAATTGTAAACGCAACTTCAAGGATGGTTTGAATTACGCAGGTAGTAATATTTACCTGCGCCAACTCAACAGTGAGGGGGTACGGGGCAAGGAAAGGAGACCTGACAGTGATCCTCGGGCAACTTCCCTCTGTGGGTAAAGTTCTTCGTGACTACTCTACGCACCCCCTAGATTTGAGAAGCCGACGTTCCTGAGACTCTTTCGGGGACCTTGAGAAGTCGTCCTGATATTAATTCCGACCCTGGGGACCCCGCTCGCGCACGATGCCGGCTCTAATCGTACTTGTAAATCTTTCCCTTCCCCCATATCCCTCTGCTTTACCCACCCACCTAATAGTACCAGTAACAATAACAAATAATGATCCACCAGCTAACATCGATGGGTCGGCAGCATCACAAAAGCATCTTTCCGTTCCATTTTCCACTTTCTTGTTCTACTAGTCCTATTCAAGTGTTTCCATACAATTAGCTTTTCGAGTCCCTCGTTCGATCCACTATCCGGCATCCATATTTCAGGATAGGGTCGGTTACTAACTACATCCACCGCGACGGCTTAGGAAAATTCTATGTACACCGGAGTTATTGCTGCACAAAAACGCCGAAATGTTGCGTGCAAGCGAGCCGAATTGCATCGTAAACCTCCTTCGTAGTGCCGCATGGCGCGGAAAAGTGGGTGTTTTCCGCAGCTACGCACGCCGCTCAGATTAATTGTGATGAGACTGAAAATAATAATCGCACTACTTAACTAGGAGGGTCTCCTAACGTGAGCTCACACAATAAACAAAAAGAGATGGCTAAATTCGGCAGCACACCAAAGGAAAGTAATCACTTGGACTGGTCTGATCCAGGAGCTCAAGCAATACCTTCGACTAATACTCAGTCCACGGTAGAGTTTCGTCTGATACCCAAGCCCTGAGCGCTAACCCTGATCACCTGGCCAGCCATGAATGAGGTCGTTCGCTACCTCTCTTCCTTCTGCGAGTGTTAGCCTGTTTTTAAATCCCGGTACGACTAGGGAGACTTTGGATCAAGAGGCCACAATTAGGCTTACTGCTTTAAGGATCTGAAGACGGTGCGCGTGGTCCAGTGGTAAGTGGAGCTACTGACACATTTAGGGTCGAGCGATCGATCGTCGCACGAGCTAACCAAGCCTTCCATCCCTACTGTGACGCGTAAATTGGTACCACATTTGTTTGGGAAAGTAAAGACACTGATAGCGGCAGGCCCCGCAACTCAATGTATAGACCATATATGCACTCACCATGCCTTTACCATTCTGAATTGAACACGAAAGCGACACCGCGTCAGGACCGGTTTATATCTTTATGGATCAAGAGGCCACAGTTAGGTTTATTCAACGGCAGCACCTTTGCATTTTTACCTTTACATATTCGAAGAAGACGAACCAGCCTCAACCTTTTCCAAATGAAGCTTCGTACCACCCTTGAGCAGAGTTCAAAGAAGCCAGCAACTTCAGTCGCAACGGCTCAGTTCCAATATAATCAATCACAAATGTTTGCGACCACAATAAGACCAGTCGGAACAGATGTTCACGTGATCTATCGCAGCTTCGTCTTTGAAAAAGCTTCGAGTGGGTGGCTGAGCAACTGCGTAGCGCCTCAGTTGAGCACCTGGTCGTATCGGCGACTATTTCGCATGCTCGCGAAATCGATCGCACATGAAACTCTGCGGAGTTACTCACTCTCTGCGACTGACAATTGAGTTCCACCACCCACCCCCATGCACACATTCCAGATTTTAATGGCTAAACATCCGCCGTAAACACCCCCAAATAGCAAAAACACGTCAACACGTCTGAAAGTCGCCGCGACGGAATTCCAGCCACTAACCTTCAACGATCACATTAAAACTTCGGTCTATGTCGTTATGCACCGGAAACCGGCAGTCGTATTTGCCAGCCTTGTCTTGGGTAACGTTGAACACCTGAAACTCGACGCTTTCGAGAACTCGAAAACAGCTCGAACACCAAACACGAGGAAGAAACGGACCAGTGTCTTTCCATAGGATTCAAAACGGAATCCTTCGTCGGTGTCTTCGCTGATTTCCCGTCCATTGTGATACCAAGTGGGCTTCGGTGCAGGACTAAAAATGAAATATTAATTATCGTCAAGCAGCTTATTCATGGCACTTTGCTTTCAGAGAATGAGATCTCGTGAGCGATGTAAATCCTCGGCACCAGGCCATCAACCGTCGGTGGCTTGGCACCATATGGCGAGAAAATTATGGTTGATTTTACGAATTAGCATCACATGTAAACTCAGAAAATGTACCACGTTATGGAGCGCTCACGAATTTACGTACTTATTGTTTAACCAAATTTATAGTCACCTACATTTCTTAACAGTCACAAGAACTTATGATAGTTAATTATCAGTAACTTACTAGTAATTCTAAGCCATGGGACAATGGTGTCGAACTCAAAGAAGCACCTAAACTGATCACCAAGCTGCCAATATTTATATATTACCTTTTCGAGGATTACAGACAACACCGAGAAAAGCAGTCATCCTATTAAGTAATATACCAAAATATGCGGAGGCATACAACACTTTGTCCAATACTATGAAGCAATATATTTGAACTACTCTGGATGAAGCCAAAAAATTGGGAAAAGTTAAAGAACAGATGCAAGTAAAGCTTCCTCGGCTCGGCATCAAAGATCACTTCGCAGTATTGCGTCATTAACGAATGACGCCGAGCTAATCGAAATATCTCCTAGCCCTCAAGGTAATGGGCACAACAGGTGGCCTCGAATGCGCCTCATCAGGCACATCCTCCATGAGTGGGACACTTAATTACGCGTGAGAATAGAAACCGAGGTCACTAATTAAACATCTGAAACATTCACTACGCGAGCAGTAATTAAATGTACACTCAAATGGATTAGAATTACTAGTAAGTTACCGATAAGTGCGCAAAGACTATCCAAAAAAGTAAAAAGTTTTCTGCCTTTCGATCGTATTTCTGCTGCATTTTTGAACATAATAACTTCTGTTGCGGACTAACAATGTTCCCCATAACAAGCACAATTTGCAAGTTGAAACTCTATATGTAGAAGAGTTCAATTTTTTTAAACCTAGCAGTCCTCTTCGAAAGTTACACCTGACCTATACCCAGCTTGTTACCGAAATACTGAATTAAATTCTGATCAGTGGTCATCTGCCAAGGAAAAGACTTCAAAAAAAAACTATCACGTGTCTGCGAATGCCACGTTCGTCAGTCTTTTAATAGCCCGCTACCCTCCACACACTATGACGATTATACAATGGGACACCACTGCGCCGCGTAAACAACGATCGATATCGCATCCGTAAACAGCGTCAGGAACGGGGGGTAATCGCATTGACCGCTGCCAATCCGCTCGGAAACTCTTCGAGCCAAAAGAGACCGGCCGGCTGGCCAGAAAGAGTCGGCCAGCCGGACGGCCAGCCCCGTCCCCCATTATTGCCGGTCGGCCGGCTGCCTTCCGAAGAGGCAAATTTGGAGACCGGGTGTTTCACACCAACCTACTTTTCCCGCTAAATGCGAGTGGAATGCAACACGGATACAGGAAACAGTTGTGGATCAATATCAAGCAAGCTGAACGAGTAAAATTCAGGGCACAAATCAACATAAATTAGTGACAAGTTCATCAGATTAACCGAAAAAAGTTCGACCTTAACACTCCTATAGAACAAAATGTAAGAATGTTCAGCTTCTGCAACTTTTTCTACCTTTTTTTCCATACAGCTATAAACACTACATCTGCTAGTCATAAAACCCACATTTTCGAAGACATCATTATGGTTGAGCACGATAATGCGCAATAAATAAATAAAACAATCGACGCCATATTACCATTACGTAGGGGTACTTCTTCTATCGATTTCTCACATTTTCGACGAAGCTCGTTGTGGTTCCTCACTCATGGCCCCGATGTTTTCTTCATACTCGCAACGAATGAAAATTCTACTGTCATATTTTCTTATTTTTTTTTAGCCAGCGAACTTGAGACCACTCTAGGAGAATTGTACTCTTGCAGGACGCAGATACGGTTTCGTATCTGACCTGAGTCGCTTTTGCGATGAACCTAGCCTCATCATAAAAATTTGACCGTTCTTCTTCTATTGTGAAGAAATGTGTTCTCATAGTTCCAAACCAAGTGTCGTTATCCCATCATTTTGGCACGCCAAAAAAGATCGGAAACCCATCGATACGTATTATTGATATTAAATTGATCAATTATTAAATTGAACGTATTATTGGACAAGAAAACATGCCCAATCGATCAGGCCGTGAAATACTTCCGTTGAATGGATCTAAGAAGACACACTCCAACAGTCGCATTTATCGCCTCCGAATCGCTAGGTACTTGTTCCCGCGACAGCTTTCACTTAATCGCCTCCAGTCAGCTTAGAAACCACTCGAGTGACGATTCGCATCGATGACTATAGGAGAGGCCAAGACAGAGAGACCAACGGCGCTTCCATTAACGGAGGGTAGTGGTCTACTCGCTGCCGCGATAACTTTTATCCTCCTCTGCTCTTCCGCACGCTATCTATTTCTGAATATACACTCAAGTCGTCGTCTTCACGATGCAAATGAGGGGTGGATGGGTGCTCGCGTGCCGCACCCCTCAGCCCGAGCCGAGCCGACAGCGAAGGATGTCTCTCCGGGTCGAAATGACCTTTGTTTCTCGTCTGCGTGTCAGCCATCGTCCGCCACTGATGACTTTCGAATGCCCCTCGGGATGTAGTGGCCGGCACACCAACAAAGTTTGAATAGCATTAGCCGTCTCAACAACAACTACTGGCTATCTTCTGTCCACGCTAAAGCGGGAACTACCAGAGTGAAACCACTCAAAAGATGAACCAAAAGGAATAAAAAAACCAGGTGCAGGTCTACCTCATCTTGAGAAAAAACTCATAATTTCAAAACAAAAGATACAAAAGCCAAAAACACCGAAATTTATATTTTCCAAGGCTGAGCGATAACGATCAACAGCTGACTGTTGTTTAGAAGACAGATTTGATGTCCATTAGTACAACAACAAGAAGCTACCCCGTATCAAATTCTGTTTCGCGTTGCCTGGGCCAAACGGACTTTGTCTTGAAAAAAAAGAGAAAATTAATTTAGCTAATTAAAACCGAAAACAGGTGAAACGTAAACGTAAAAACCAAGACGATATAGAAAGAGAGCAACGAATAGTATTTTATAAGGTTTATGTATCTACATAGATAGTATGAGTAAGAAGACGAGAGGTGAGGAGAACTTACTTTTGTTTCATTTTCTAGCTTTACCCATGCAACACTGATCTGGTTTAATAGAATTCACTCGTCTAAAACATTGGAAAAACTCACTATCCGCTGAAAAAGCAGTGAAGCTTGTGTTGCTGTCCCTGCAGGGCTATCGGAGAGCTCTGATTCACGTATTGTTCGCTCGGTGGCACATTTCCCACTGAAAATGAGAAAATAATTCGCTTGAGTGAATTTTTGCGGCTTTTTCATGGGCACCCGAAAAACCATGAGCCGCCTCAGTCTATTCAATCATTCAATGCCAACACCACACATGCGGGTTGAAGGAGGAGTCAAACTGTCACTGACTCCTACCGGTTGTCATTGATTACACCACGAGGGAGTTTGTTGTCTGTGGCCGGTTCAAAAGAAGCACTCATTGGTGTTGATAGAGCACTACAGGCCACGAGAATAATTGCATCACGACGAGAGTTTTACGGGAGGTTGCTCGGAACACAAGTCTTTCTTTTTTGTTGGCGGATTCTAAAGGGTTTCTGACTATTGGGGTTGGGTCTCTAATCCGGTGTCCACCCCAAGTCGAATGTTACCCTAACCTTAGACTCAGAAGCTAGAATTCTGAATAAAAAGTTGACACTATGGTTCCTTGGAAAGTTGAAAACACGGCAAAAAAAAACGTCGAACCACGACAACAGTATTTCAAGTGGAAACGATCACCTTGACACCGTTCGCTTTGAGGAAAGATTAATTAGCTACTATCGGATCACACCTTTCGTCTGCAAGGTTTCTCAGAATTTCAAACTGAACGAATGTTTTTCATTATGATGTTCCAGTGCTATAACGCCCGCTCTCGCACTTTCGGGAATTTTTCGTCAAAAGTGCATGTTTTGGACGAGCTATAATACGTCGACCGAGCCGAATTTTGTTCGGAGAAAAACTTTACAGCTCGCTGGAGATCATATCTACGTGCAGCCGAACAACACCTCGAACATCTAATTAACTTCGGAACGAAGCTAGCAATGGAGTAAACAATATCAGAAAGGGTTGGCAGGGAATAAAATGGGGTTAATTATAATTTCGATCGGAAAGCAGCTGTAATTTCAGCAGACCTAATTCTTTATTTTAATGGCTATTCCGTAACTAAATGCGTAGCTCTACGATTCTAAACGGAACACGAGTGCGAGGCGCGCGTGCTAAGGAGACTGATCAACGCCGACCATTTTACCTCTATTTAGATACCAATTGATCCGGCGCTAAAGCGATTTCGGCTCGTGGCTCACGAGCTACCTTCCCGGGCGACACGGTCTTACGCGCTCAAATGGACGGCGTAGTGGTGAATGAATGATTCAAACGGAAACGCACTGACATTCATTATTCGCTCCAATGAACACTGCGAGCTCCGAAACCCAAATAGGCGCCCGTTCCAAAATCATTAACAACGCCGGTCGTCGAACGAAAAGCATCCCCCGCTGCGCGTATTCCCACAACAAACGCACATGAAGCGCGAGATGGAAATTCAAAACCACGCGGGTGTGATTACAACAGCGTGAAGGCGCGCATTGGGCAGCTCGGACAGGACTACGCTTCCATCGGTCAAGCTTACTGGTAAAAATTAACCAAAAATAAAATGTAAAGTGGTCGGTGCTCATCAGTACCCTATGGACGTGCCACGTAATCGTCTCCCGTTCAGAACCCTACAGGCAAGATCGCAGCCAATGAATTGCGGAGCAAGCCGCTCTACCAAGTCGTGCCTCCACCTTCACAGACAAGTCTCGTACCAAAACATAATGAAGAGTAAAAACGTAGCAGAAAACGGACATCACACCATCCTCGTAACGCGCTTCCCTAGAGAGGAATACAGGAGCGAAAAGAGTGGAAAGAATATTCATCAGGTTTTCCATAAAATGAATAAAGCGGACTGTACAAATTTTGAAACCCGGGAGGAGGGAGAGCCACACTTTTCAAGCGGCAGGCACTACTTTGACAAATGACGGCCGGAGACTGACTAGCTCAGCATGTTGTACAACAAGTTCTTCTTCACTTTTTGAATGCTAACAACATTCGCAGAATCACGCCCCACTTGAAAGGGTAATAAAATTCCGATGAAGTGGTGATGATACCCAATAAGGAATAGGAGGAGAGCAGAAGCGGGATCAGTGGTCATTCCTCATCACTGCCAATAATCCTTGCAATTTCCGCCAACAGCGCTCAGACAGAGAGGACATTTCCTGGGCGTATTAGCTGGCTTCTGCCCTGGCACGTCTTCCATGGAGCAGAGTACATTGTAGTGTTATTTTCAGTGGCCAGACGAGCATGGGTTTAATTTATTTTAAAGGCGATAAAATTCTGTCAATAATGTGCAACATGGCACGTTTTGCACGGTTCATTCGTTCAGGGAAACAGATCTATTACAAAAAAGGTGCGAGATGACAGATGCGAGGTGACAAGCGCATGACCTGTCGTGTTTCTGGGCCAAGCGCGAACGCGTGTAATCTCGAGATTACCGCGGTTCTGCGCGAAACTACAAACCCCAACGGAGTACTCCACCTTTATCGTGACTGCTTTTATTTTGTTTGTGTTTTCGCGACACCACGAGGACAGGAGGTGTCAGCGGCACCTTGTTGCCTTGGACCCCACCTATGTGTAACACATAGTGACAAGCAATTTAGACGGGGCAACGAACACAGAAACAGTTGGAAGGCGAGGTTGCTGGTGAATAACACCTTGCTCATAACAAATCAAGAGCTCTTGGCGGAAGCGAGTGAATAACACCTGTTATGATCCGGTGGCCTAGTCAAGTAGTTTCACCAATAAGCACTTGTAAATGTTCACGATAATTGCAAAATTGAAGATCAGTTTGCCGATTCGTTTTCTTTCAACAACACCCATCTCGAAATGAGCTGTTACACTACAGCAACAAAAACCGCAAGACAACAATACCCGACGAAAACAACGTGAGAAACAACCCAAAAATTGTAGTTTAATTAAAATGTGACATGAAGGGATTGGAGAAGGAAAAAGGAACGACCAAAAATAAAACTACCAAAAGACCTCACAATAAACGCAAAAAAAGAAATTAAGACGTTACACTTACAGCTTCTCCTTCGATTGGTCGTAATCTCGAGGCTGAACTGGCTACCAAACTTGTAATCCTTGAGTTCTGTGTTTTCGGCAGTGCAGGTGTAGTACCGGTTCGGCTTCAAATCGGATTCTTTCACAAAATGAAAGAAAATCGTGCCCTAAAACGTCTCGGACTCAGAACTTACCAGTGTGCCAATGGCAAAAAGAACTGCCAGTTTGAAGATGAATATCATGTTGCAGATGTAATTGTCTCCAGTTCGTTGCAGTGGATCGGAAGTTCTGGCAGGTAGGCAGTGAAGGTGGGTGGAAGGAGAGGTGGAGAGGTGGTTGATCTGCTAAGTTGTAGTAATCTAGCAGCAAAATGTGAAGAAGAGCCTCGAGCACCCACTAGGGACAGTGGTAAACGGCAGCAGAGCAAAACGCGGCTAGCGCACTCGGCATTGATTCCCAAACAACCAACACAAGCGGGCAGAGTTGCCTACGAGACGGCAGAGCTCAGTAGAGCGCCAGCCAGCCAGCCACCCGACCAGCCAAAGCGCCGCCCCTCCTGCTTGGCCTGGCCTGGCCTGGCAGCAATCATCCCAGCCATCCAGCCAGCCAACGTCGCGCAACAAACAGCCCGAAGAGATTACGCTACCTCCTCTAATGCCCCAATATTGCATTCGATCACAAATCATCTGATAAGAGGATCAGCGATACAATCAGTGAAATTGAAAATTAAATACGTATATAGATACGGATTTTTGAAAAAAAAACAAAATATGCTCAATAGCAACGAAAATAGACGATAACATTAGATTATCATCGCTTCGGGTGGATCAGAGAACACAGAAATCGGTGGACGATAAATTGCTCAGTCAAAAAACAAAAGAAAGTGATTTTTCAGAGTTACCACATAAAGGCGGCTTGTTTCGCTGTCACACAGTGGTAACGTCGGCCGCCTCGCTTCACCTACTTTTTTCGCGCGAATTCACTTGATGTATACAAATGAGAGCGCTAGCCAAATGATCGAAGTAGACCGCATTCGTCCATAAGGTGTTTGCATCAAGGCTGACGCATTTCACGTCGCAAGAAAGACACCTCACACGCCGGAAAGAATCGATTGTGACGGAATATCGAAAACTAATTCACCATTACCACTGCTGTCTGGAAGGAGTTTGCGCGAGAAATCATCATCGTCATTCGAATACTCGAACATTTCACAAACAGATTTCGTTTTCACTTTGGCTTTTTACCTCGTTCCACATGGGCCAGGATACGTAAAGCGAACGTGTTTCGAGAGCAAAGTTAAAATTTAGGAAGATAAGATTATTCGGATTCCCACGAAGCCCGTTATGCACCTTCTTGGGACTTAAGAAGGAGCAATAGCGAGGAGAACTCACGCTAATCCAAAAAGCAAACATTTGTAGTTCACCTAGTCACCCTTGTGTATGGACGTCTACGGACGCTGAATCTTAATTTTTATGAATAAATTGGCACCATAAACATCGATCGACAAGCGGAACTATAATTTCTTACAGCATGAATATGCACTAACGCTAAACTGCATTAGCATCGAATGGTCATATACATATTTTGCAGCTCTGACGAATTTAGTGACCAGTTGATAGAAAAATAAACGTTTTAAATGAACTTCTCACCAAAAGACCAGCAAAGTGGTTCGAAGGTGTAAAGGAAAGAGGAACAGCAATGGGCGCAGACATGGATGCCCTAGCTCAAAGATCCAAAGACAAAAAAGTATGCAGAAGTCCCAGTTGCATTTTCTAGACGTTGACGTTTTAGACGTTCTAGACGTTTTTCTAATAAAACAAATAACAAAGGGGTAACGGAAACATGGAACAAACGGTAAATAAGAATTTTCTACAGTCTGACGCCCAACAACCTTAAACCACATCATTCTCCAAAGACAATCTACCCTTTCTGGGTTACTGAAGAGTTTCGCAGCTACTAAGAGCAAATCGGATGTTTTCAGTGGATTTCTAACCAAAAGCTGAGCAAAGCACGAAACGAGCTCTGGAAATAAAGTTGATCGTGGTGGAAATGCAGAATATGGACAAAACAGGATTATAATTGGTACGCCGTTACATGAGCAATTACCAACTCGAGAACCGCACGTTACTCGTTCAAGTGGTCCACTAGACGTGAGAAAAACGATGGTCTTCTCACAGTCAACGCGCTGTTACACGCGCGTTACCTTTTTTGTCGCGATGGCGCGGTCAAATTGTCCCGCCGAGTTTCAAGGTCTACAACAAACGGCTGTTTGCATGGTCTCGTATGTAGTCTGAGCGAGAGACTTCTTTCACGCCACTATTTGATCAGCACTTCCTGCATTGTAATCGCAGCCAGTGCACACATGATCGCCTACAGTCTGCACCTCATTACCTCGCTTAGGGACGACGCTTCTGCCATTTTTCCGTGTGAGCATAATAGCCGTTTCCCTGCGGAGATATTGCGATGCTCGTTTAGATAATATTGAAGCCGTTCCAAACGATGAAGCTCGTTTCTCACCACTCTACGATAGCCCTCTCTCCATCTAGTGGGTAGAGGTGAAGGGTAAAGCGGTCAGCGTCGATAAGTCGCTTAAGGGCTCGTTCAGACGACGCGCGTCGAAAATGCAAAATCGAAGCTCAATCGATAATCAACGCCCTTGATCGAATTTGCTCCTTTGCATTAGTGGCGCAGTCCGGTTGCGCCTCATATGGGCAAACTTACTAGTCGCTCGGGTTTTTTAGAATTCTGCCATTCCTTATTAAAGGGAATTTTGACGAAATTCACTTTTTTCGTTTCATTTCTTTCCTATGTGATTATATGCCTAATTTTTTTTTGCCTATATGAGGCGCAATCGGACTGCGCCACTAACGCAAAGGAGCAAATTCGATCGATGACGTTAACTATTGATTGCGCTTCGACTTTGCATTTTCGACGCGCGTCGTCTGAACGAGCCCTAACGTCGCGTCGCCCCATTGTTGTCTTATTCAAATCCCACAGACATGATGAATGCGTATTTGGCCTACACAATTATTTCTGGTCGTAAAACAATTCTCGGCACTACTATATGAGGATGACACTGATGATGTTAAATCAATAAAGCATGCACTATTCAAATCTGCACGGCAGTTTCGTCATAAACCATATTGCGGCTATTTCATCGATATAACGACAAAAATAAGGGGCGCATAGCAGCTTTACGGCCAAAATTGATTTCGTTTTTGCAGCTTCAAATGTCAACATAGCAAGCAGTGAGCTTTAAATGTCAACAAAGGTTAGATGGCGGAAAACGTAATTGTAAAAGCAGACGGCAGCGAAAAATTTCTCGTTCACCTAATCTATGGAACAAAAACGTTCCCGCTAAACACCAAAAACGTCTGAATAACAAAAAAAAATCAAGAATTTCGAAATCCTCTGATGACGTTTACCCGAAATGAAACTGGTAATGTTGTCAATTGTCGAATTTTATCGATTATGCAAATAAAAGAAATTGGGGGACGGCAACGAGATGCGACAAGCAAAATGTCGACAACTTGAAAGGAGGACACGACAAGCACAATGAATTGTAATGATCAAGAGTTTCTCATAGAACAGGCCCATGGGAAATTCAAAAGAACACAAAAGCGTGCAGGAAATCCCCTACCGTTCCTCGCAATTTACTTATTTATTGGTGCACAGAAACGTACGCAAGTAGTAACGCGAATGGCGATATACCACGAATACATCTACTGTAGAAAATACGAGGTTAAAAAAATATGAAGACAAAGGGTGTCATGTTGGATCGCACTCTATACTAACAGGTGACTATGTGCAGCTTGAATGAGCCAGCAGAGAGCCTTCCTGGTACAGTCTGAGTTCATTCTGGGATGAAAGTGAACGAGGTCAACCTTGGCAGCAGGGAAAAGGCACTCACGAAACAAAGATGGATCGGTACCGTCGATGCATTAATGCGAAAGTGTATAAACCGTCGCTGTAAATAACGCGCGCGCGCGATCACCTGTGATTAGCGTATTCAGAGCCACCGCACAGCACAAGGTAACAACCCCGTCGCGACCTTTACACGAGTGCAGACCGTCCGTGAAACACACATCGAGTGAGGTTGTGCGTGGCTCGAGAGGACGGCGGATGGAGGCCCTGAGAGGTAGGCATGGGACGGGGGTGGCGAGGTGAAAAACTCGAAAACAAGTTTCAAATCAGCGCTCGCTACTCACCCGCCGCCCCACCCCACGTCTGCCTCGACACACTCACTAGACAACCAGCGCCAAATTCCACACCTAATGCGTTGCAAAGGAAGTCCTTCAATAGCTGAATGCCTAGCTGAGCCAAATTACGGCATGATTGGCAGCTCTTGGCTGTTGCTAGCACACAATTATTAATCCACGACAATTCAACGCTGCTCTGAATTATCGATTTCTTACGATCCCTCTTGCACTGATGAATACAAACAATCATGAGGTTATTCACACACATATTCTTCCCATCCGACTGAACCTTTTCTCTCGTGAATTTTAATCAAAACGATGAATTACACCCAGTGGTCGTGTCTACGGGCTTATATCAAATTGGTGCAAAAGTTCTCGGCCATTTGGGAAACAAAACAGTTCATTTTATAATATCTGAACAATAGCAAGGAGTCATTTGAAGTAGGCATCGTTAATATCAATGCTCTTCTCTTCTCTATAACATTTTTTGGCTTGAGCCGAAAATACCGGGGAAGTCCTTTCAAAATTCAAGAAGTCGCGAATGTCCGAGAACTTTTGCATCAGCCTGGGAACCGGAAACATAGTCCAGTGGTCTTCTAACAATTTCATCTAATAAAAAGAGGTTGCTCAAAATGAGAGACAAAGGATATCTCTTCCCAAACATTACCCTGGCACCGACCGCGTGGAATGCATGAATAGATATGAACAACTAAATCAACGAAAAACTAAAAATACTAGCACGAACGAGCGGACTTACAGAAGAGCAGACCGAGCGCATCGGATATTTTGTGAATGTATTTACCATTTACACTAACCAGTCTCTCATAATGTACAAGAATTTGGTACAAAAGGCATGACCAACCTTTGGTCATAGAATGGACAAAGAAGGTACTAACCGCGAGACAATAGCTAATCATAAAGAGTTAGAAAGTCGACCACAAATATGACAGTGGTGGAAAGGGAAGGCATTTCCTTGCGGAATGAGTTAGATTTGAAGAAGCAGAATGGCATTTATAGTTCACTCGTAAACGCATCGAAATTTTCAGCTACCTGATGAGATGAGAGTGAAGTCGAATTTTGAGAATCCGAAGTTATAAATGCCATTGACACGATTGCAAACAATCGATACGTTGCACGCGAATATAAGAAGAACAGAACTGGATTGATACCACATTCCATCAGAGTGGCAGATGAACGATATCCGTGAAAACGGCAAAATTTATAGGAAAATAAGCCAAAAGTCGAGATTTGGAAAGGAAGGGTAAAATTATTCATGGAAAGGGAGAAATCAGCTTCGCTTCTGCTGAGTAACGAAAGCTAATGGCCGGATTAAGGCAGTCACGCAATTTGCGCCCAGGGACGGAAGTTCTCTAAAAACTTCAAACACCGACAATGTAACAGCAACTGATACTTGATCCACTGCAGACATCTATGAGCGACTCACCTTTGCAACATGATATTCACTTCATTTTCAGAGAGAACAGGAAAATAAATGCAACCCGCCTGCTCATTACTAGATATGTGGCTACTATTAATCGATTCGAACGTTACGGCAGTGCCTTCGTCTCCTTTCAGAATCCAATAAACTCTGAAAAAACGCTGGATAAATGAGAACCACAAGAATCCCAATAATCCGAGTACCGACCGAGCGCTCGGATTGCTGATAGGCGGAGTGCAGTTCCTCGAGTACGGATCACCTAGCTCCACTCTAACCACCTCCGGCTCGATAATCGGGAAGTGATGGATCCCTGAAATGCTGAGATGCAAATCAAATTTAAGTTGAGTCATTCGCAACTGTTCACGCCGAAAACTATACAGTTGCAGATTTTTCGGTCAAATTAGGGTTTGAAGAAAAAGTTAGCACTATAACAGAATTTTCGCTCGCGGAATACGTAATTCACAAGTAAAAACGCGCTTTCTGCAGAAGATTTCTGTCTTCAGCCCAATTCGCAAACCGAATCAGAGCAGTTCTGCAACATTCGGATTTGGTGAATTGTGAACTGAAAGAATAGATTTTACATCATATTGGCACAGAATACAAGTAAACACAACAGCACAACCATTTTCACTGCAGAGATATTCAAAAGCGGTTGCACAAACAACTATCGGTGGTAAATGTATTCATTTGTTCGTTTCTCGAAACTCCTACAGTAACAAAAAGTTTGAATAGACATGCTAGAACCGGTGTAAAGTGATAGGAAGTAAAACTAGAAGGAACCATAAGAGGAACAGTAACAGGAATAATGTGACGCTTTAGGTGAAAAGTGGGCTGGGGGCGCAGCCAGCAGAAGACTAAGCCCAAGACCTGTCCAAGGGAGTAATCGACGGTCAGTTAAGGAAGGACTCTACAAGGAGAAAAGCGAGATTATCTCTCGATACGAATTCTGAAGCAGGTTTTGGTGAAAAAATTAGGGCTTTGCGATGTTTTCTTGTGCTGCATTGCAATCCATGTAGCAGCCAAATTTGGCTACCAGCTGAAGCTACTCAACTAAAATCGAGAAGACGAGCTTCTTGGTGTCAGCAGATATCACAAGTACTCGCGAATCTAACCGCACTCTAAAATATTAAAGACCAGGTCGAAAACTAAGGCTCAATGAGCAGTGCAGTTGGTTCAAAAAAAATCTTCGAAGAGCAGTTCCGCATTGGAATGTTCCGACAAAACACATTAATTTAGACACAATTGGAGGATTCTAATTGCAATTATCCTCCATCATTCAATAGCAGTGAGGCCGCCGCCTTTTCTATAACTCTCCGTACAAAGCGCACACTTCTACAGCCGAGCTTAACAAATGCCGTTTTATACCACTTCGACTTCAATCCGTCCTTTAACAGTGAGTGCTAACCTAAGTGAAAATGCACCTCTTTAACTTTCGACGGCTACTACGTTCCACTATTGCAGATTCTCGAGTGCATATTCATTTTTATCGTATTCACATTTGGAATGTTTAGTATCACTCTCGGATGCTATTTCACACACATGACCAAGTACGGTAGAAGTCGACTGTTTCAGGAGCGCATCGAAGAAAAGGCTAAAGGTATGGCGTCATCGATATCCTCACATTAACACTTGATGAGAAGGTTAAAACTGAGTGCAGTTGTCATCGAGGTGATTATCCGGAGGTTCTAGCACCAGCTGCTTCAAAATGCATGGCCTGTCAACCGACTTAACTCTGGACCCAATGTTTGCGTCGGAAACAGAATGTCAGCCATCCTTCGCGCTTTTCGTGGGACGCTTCCAATTGAAATTCGGAAATTATTGAGGAAGAAAACTTGTTAGTTTGACGACAAAATCACTCCCATCTTTTAGCGATGCCACTGCACATGCGTAATCCCAAGAACTGACCCAATTTTCTCACCAATGCTTTACCTAGTAAATCACCTCGGACCAATTCAGTTCAAATTTTCCCCCCACTAGAATCTTAACTATGAATTCAACAACCGTACTCAATGCTATACAACGTTTCTCCGAATGGAATCACTTCTCTTCTAGTAATAGCACGCATTCGCGGACTTCACTAATACAATCCGACGCAGCTAACCCACTAATGAGGTAGTCCACAGTATTAAAGCCGCTTAGTAACGGGGTCGATGAACTGTGAACCACAGAACAACTTCCTTTTTTGAAAACTGCTCGAAATAAGAACTCCACGCTTCACGTTCGATTTTCCTTCAAATAATGAAACGAATTTGGGAGACAAATAATTTGAGGGCTAGGTAAGCGAACGAAACAATCAAAAGAACGAATCTTCAACGCTTTCACTGAGTTCGTTGACTTTATGCCCCTTTATGGACAAACTTCCGAAGTGTAATTTCCCACAATTTCCCACTGTTGACCCCGCTGATGACAACAAAGCAAAATTATCTGCCAGATACCGCTCGATGTTCCATGTTTTGTCACTTATTGTGATCAACTTCCCATGAAACGGCCCTAGTTGGTCGGGATGTATTAACACCCCTCGAAAGCAACATGAATAAAGCACACCCCCTTCATTAGAATGTTTTCACAGATATGAAGTGTTATGGGGTGATTCCCCAACAAGAATAGCAGTTTCCATCAAAAGCGTGATCTAGGGAATAAGAAATCACTGAAGCTTCATCTAAGGCATCACTATTCCACAAACAGACTCACGAAGCTGAAAATGATTGGCATCATCGGAAGACATCAAAAATTCACTTAAATCGGACTCATAAAAAGCAGCGCAAAAGAATTGAATCAAGCGTGCTACTAAAATACATGGTTTTTGGAGACCATACATTAGCGTTTTCCATGCTTTAACTAGCGTTTTCTTGGAACTCGAGACATGGAAATTTTTGGAAAATAACTTTAAGGCGCCAACAAGTAAGTATAGCTAGAAATTCAAAACAGCAATAGAAGATCTGATTAGGCAAAACGTAGAAGCAAGGGCTAAGGAAACGAGTGTGGTGACATTTCATGCGAAGCTACGCCAACAACGGCGAATATTTTGACATCAATGCCGGAGTATTGCTTTATAAGGAGCAAATCATCCTGCAGGGACCCCGAGAGCGCTGTCTTCCAAAAACCTCTCGAAAAAACACCGGAAATCTCATTTATACGACTCGGTTTACAACGAAGTTTGCAACAACGACTGACCAGTTCCTTCTCAACAAAAACGCTGTTACACAGATGCCAAAGATCACTTGAACGGATGAGCACTAGAATTTTTGTAACCTGACGGCTTCCTGTACAAAAACCATTACATAGGACTTCGAGGGTTGTATCGTAGATCGCAATTTCACTGTGAACAGTCAAATCGCTGATAGAAGTGAGATGTCTTTCCCTTAAAACCACAAAAAACCTTGTACCTGAGAGCACTTCAGATTTTCGCTTCACCATTTGGCACTTCAGCTCTTCAGATTCTGAGCTAGTGATTACACATTGTAAGCTCCATATATTTTTCAGAAAAAATATTGAAGTCTGATTTTCTCGCAGCGAGAGTTTAACTTTTGCTCGGAGAACTTTCTTTTACTGTCTCAGTTGGTACCCTGGAACCGTCCTGTGAAGATTATAAATACCTGGTCATTTTCTACTTTTCTCTAACCACAATCATTCTTGGACAAACAAAATGAATGAGAGCATCACTTGGATGGCCTTATTCCGCGATGCTCCAGAAAATGTAAGATGTCCGGCTCACCGCTACGAGGAAAAAGTGCCTAGTATTCATTACTCGAAGATTGGGTAACTAGACAGGCGTATTGTTGTCTTTGGGTAACACCTTCGAGTGAAAACGCTCCAGGATATCAACAAAGAGCGCAAAGGAAAGCATTTCGAGCAGCAACTGAGCTCTTGCAACTGAGAAAATCAGATCCTACAAAGTGTGAACACTAGTAACTCAAAATTTAGAAGACTGAAAAGAGTTCATTTTCTTGATAGATGTCTCCAATATTTGCAAAGGACTTATCAATAACAACCACATCTATAGGGTCATCACGTCTCATCAGAAAACTTGTCTTACGACACAGAGAAAATGCAATCCTAGCACTCACTTCCACTACCACCCAGCTCCTTTAACCCGGGATGATACCGTGAAAACTATACAATTGGTGATTGTTGCAGACACTGCTGACTTACCAAAACGGGAAGAAGGCAAAGGATCAACACAAACGTGCTCATCGATTTCAAATTCCACAGAGGACAGTATCGTGAATCCTGTCATAACCAGTGAAACAAAGCTCATCACACCTGATTCAGATACTATGAAAGTATCCTATACGAAAACTTCCAGCAAGAGTCGCGGAACTTCAGCAGAGACAATTAGCACCCCTTCGGTGATGAGTTCCGCGATGAGTTCCGCGATGAGCTCCGCTTTGAGTTCGCTAGACTCAGAATAAATTGACCGGAAATAGGCAAGAACGAAAAATTTTCCCGATTTCCGCTCCATATCATAGCAAATCCCTTATCTATGTCCATTTTCCAGAAGCTTAAATAAATGGGGCTTGTAATTCACTACGTATTTTGCCCTTAACTTTTTTCGAAGTTTCTGAACCTCACGCAATCCTTCCAACTTTTTGGATTCTTTGCTCTCGCTAGTGTTTACACCATCACTCAACTGTTTTTGTTAATGAATGAAAATAAAGACCAGGAGAACAAGAGACAAAGGAGATTGTGTGATCGCGCAGAAGAAGCACCCTGCTTTTCCCTAATATTTCAGCACACGGTAGATTAAAAAATGAAGAAAGACTTATAAATGTAGATTAGTTAGATAGAAGATGATTTAGGATGGTAACGATAGATGAAGCCATGCCAATGTTACTGTAGCTATATAATATGATAGTCCTAAATCAACTTAACAACTCAGTAAGCCGGCAGATTACTAATACACCAGTAAGCTGCGACCGCAACATTGGATAATTTTGTGCAGCACAATTTGCATCTATATCAGAAGTACAATGATTAATTTGAAGAGAAATAACTCGAGTTCTGGTAGAGACTCGATCGACACGGCTTTTTTAATCATAAAAACTTGAAAATCGACGGTGCAGGACTAAAAATGCAAGCAAACCATTAGATATGTACGTTGAAAATAACAACCAGTTGGTAGAATGGACATATTGGAAAGTGCCTTCTAACCCATAAAGGAAGAACGCCGAGAGTGATAAACTTATTCAGTTTTGAAGAGATTTTGGGAATCGAAAACTTCAGCGAAAAAAAAAGAAATTTTAAAACTAGTCGCTCGATCAAATCTTCAACTCACAGGTCTGCTCCAGTCGTGTCGGTAGTGAAATGGCAGTTCCGTTGTCGTTACTGGCTTGACATTGGTATGTTCCAGCATCGGTCTCGTCGAGTTTCGTGAAAACAAGTGTTCCTAGAATGGTCTACCCTTTCAAAAGAGTTGAAGCAAGCAGCGACTCCAAGGCTCAGTAACCAAAACAGCCAAACACGAATTGTTTTTTTAGCGAAGAGTTCGGAGGGACTATGAACACATATGTGCATATAGCCATGCCTAGCGGCATTTAAATGTTTATGAGAAACTATAATCGACTGCTAGAAAATATTCTGTCGCTAACGTTCACACTTACACAAAGCCACAACTACGAACGAAACAAACCTTCGCCTGGTTTTTGGATCACTTTCTCCGGATACATCTCGACACTGAACGGCGTCCTATCCTTCGTCCACCGATACCTCAAACGGCAGAATTGAACAGCAGGAAAGGGTTTTAGCGTACACTCAGTAATTTTAAGGGCTACTTTCTTTAAACCACGTTATAGAAGACTACAGAACCCTCAGGACGCTATCCATATCTGCTGCGAAAATTCTTTACAACTCCAACTAGCGTCTTAGAGTGGGAAAACAAGTCAGCAATATGACGCTACATAACGCGATATGGTTGAAGGGCGCGAAGAATAGGAGAGGGAAAATCTTATATTTTTATATAATTTCGAAATTTTTAAGCGCCCATTTTGATTTTAGTAGAGCACAAAAAACAACAAGCGGCTTGTTTCCTTCTGCGTTTGTTGTGGGCCATGATCAAAAATTACCCTTGAAGTTTTTCACACCAATCTGTTGAGAAGACCAGTTTAACAAATGTTCACGCAGTCGTGGCCTGATCATATGATATCTTCCAACAGTTTTCGCCGGCGGAAGAACGTTACCGTATATCCCGGATTGCAAAAGTTAATACAAGGCAAAGCCCACAATGCAAATCAGTATCACACTACTGAATAAAATGGTTCAATATAACGTGGTATGATCTAATTTTAGTTTTCGATTGTAGCTTTTTCACTTGTTCTGAAAGTCTTGTTTTGTTTTAATATGGAGGGGTAAAAGCTGTGGCTCATTGTTACGAATCCTCCAATCATGCTGCCACCGACCTGAAGCGGTGTTACTAAATTAAGGTAACTTAAGAGGGAATCGGACTCACTCAAAACTTCATCGGTCCTCTGCCTCCGTCAAATTATTACAATGTAAAAATTCACCACTTTCAGATTACTTCAGATATAGGTGTTACAGTACTGGTGTTGAAAGTTATTTAAAGATAGAGATAGCAAAAGGAGAGAAGGATGAGGTGAATGCAAATGCTAAAACGAAGACTTGACGCTCCCTCGGAAGTAAGGGTTCAGAATTAAGACGGCGCTCCGATTCGAGTTCAGCGATGTGATAAATTATGAAGCATTTCGGATCAAAAATTACAAGTACTCACGACGGTGCAGGATTACCATCCGCCTTGCAGTTGATCGTGATTTGAAACAGATTGTCGGGAGTATTACTTTGTTCGGTCCCATGTTTCTCGACTTTGAAATAAAGAATCGGTCCATTCGGTTCGTGAATAAATCGCGGCGGAGTCGATATGGAGGCCCAGTCAACTGTCGCACCTGAAGAAAAAGCGTACGTAAGTTTTTCACATCACGTTAAAAACAAAATTTCACCCATAAAATGCACTCTGCTAACACTTATAGCACTACATTATGCTTGGCGATATGAGTACGTACCTCGCCCGAGATAGCAGCAGAACAGCGTAAATCAAGTATTTCTAGAATCTCTTCAGAAGATTATTACACTCTGAGGAGGTTCTATGCTGATATATCCAGCATTTTATATGATTTCTAGAATCGGACCAAGATCGTTGGGTTATGAGACCCTTTCACATTAAAAAGGCAATTCGCGTGACACCAGCTGGCTGGTACAATTTTTGAACGATAGGAGAACACATCCAATTCATATAGTCATTGTCGTAAACCCGGGACGTAAGCTAGTAGCAATCATTCTAGGCAATGTATTTGAACAGCTTGGTATTTATGAACACGGCAGCTGATCGAACACAAAAATGCGGGGCTTGAACGATTCGTCAACAAACTTGCCGTATGGGGTTACACCATGGGTAGGCGTTATTACGAATATATAATCCTCGGATTAGCAGTAAATTTATTTCTAATCTAGCGGTTGACCAGAATGCTGAATGCTGTAGATTAAAACCATAAGAAGTGGAAAGTTATACCACTGCTGCTATACCTTTTGAAGTACATAAATTTCTGAAGAAACATTTCCTATGTAATGTAATTTATTGACTTTATAGTATAGAAATCGATAGACAGTGCCTCGCACTTCACCGAAGACTCAGATTGTAGGCGCGAGCGATTATGTTACGACAGTCACATCAGACCACGATTGAACAAACATTTTTTCAAAAGTTCCACACCTTTTCCACGGGAGAAGAAACTTGACACTTGCCGCGGATGATCGCTAAGGCGAGGACTTTTTTGCCTATTCTGCATAGCTCTGTCAAAATCATTTTCATCCACCACTCCAAATTCATTTTGGAAAATAGTGCCCCTAGTAACCCTTGTAAAGGTATCACTAGCAGGGCCGATTCATGAACGGACGAGCGGTCTCCGAAACCCTGTCGGCGATAAACCCGCTCGACACCGTCGAGTTTCCCAAACCCTGCCTCATCGCGAAGTGTGATAGACCCGCGATAAACCCCCACGCGCGTTCACGAATCTCGGTTTGCACGGCGTTCGTGGTGTATATCGGGTTTTATCGGGGGTTCACCAATGATGTATGTGGGCCCAGAACTTCACTCATCAATCCGGATAGTTTTCTATAAGCAATTTGGCGAATCCACCTTTGGGCACTGAATACACGAGGAACGCAGCTTTTTGAAGCTTCCGTCTTGCAAGCGTCTTGTCAAGTAGATTTCTTATGCTGTTGCTTTAGTGTACAACACGGCACTACGTACTTTCAGAACGCGTCTTTCGGGTTAGACAAAATCCCTTTGGAGATCTCATAACTACTCGTCCTTCGTCAAAGTTATCTCGTGTTAATGGCGATGCATTAGAATAGAACCGCCTCAGGTTTGTAATTTATTGACTTTTTAGTATAGAAACCGATAGACTGTGCCTCGCACTTCACCGAGGTATACAGGTAGAGAATACCAGTGGCGGTGTAATATTAGGTCGCTAATAAGAGTTTTTTCTATCTCCGCATCCTCCTAATATCACTGAAAGCCGAGTCCGAAATGTAGGGAAAACGATCGAGGAGTTACGCCTTTTAATTTAGCGAGGAATTCTTCTTACAGAAGTAATTTTGAGTCATGAGTTTTCTGAGTGATGGCCTTTTAAACATAAGGCGTACAAAAAGGACAACACTTTCTTCACAATCTAATAGCTTTAAAACTGTTGTGTTACCAGCTATAGAAAATGAGAACAACAATGAACTTCCACGAAACTATTCTGCTATTTGCCGCACTTTGTTTAACGGTTTATAGACCAGAATTAGTTGACTGACTTAGATATTTGGAGATGCTAGGTTATTCGCAAAACACTGGCATCGGACGGGAATTGAACCCGCGTCTTTCTGTTTCCGGCAGACTGCACTAACCACTGTGCTAGCGATGTACGTTGCAAATCTCCTAGCATCTTTCTTCCACTTTCATGGACTTCCTGGCCGGACTCAAGCTCTAGTAACAGCTTGAGTGCCAATAACTTGATATAATCGAGCAACGGCTACCCTTATAACTACTTTTTGCGGGGATTTTTTGAGGAATACAGGAGAGCATCCCACCTGCGACAACGTGCAAACCTCCTCTGATCTAATCTCAATTATCGTACCACTAACTTGAGGCCACCTCAGCAGAATTCAGCTAAATGCCTTTGGTGAGTAATACAGAGAGAAAACCTAGAAACGTCATTTCTCGTCGGTGACTTTTAGTCGGAAAACGCAGCCGCATGAAACTCAACCAGTTGTTAACACCGAATGGCGCACTATTTGCAAGATCCACTGGAATCAGGAACAGGAGCAACCTCACCGATCCCCCGCATAGATCACAAAAACCGCGAACAGAATCTTGTTTTCGTTACGTATCGAGTTTTTGTCATGAGCTCTGTCACGAGAGCCATTTGCCTTCGCATTAACCTCGACTACGAAGGGCATCTGACAAACGTGAATGCTATTACGACCACATCGAACAAGAGACAAAGGAAAAGGTGTGGGCGAGAAATTGCCTCTCAAACCTCCGTTTTTGGAACGCCACTGCCTCTTACAAAGTACTGTAACTAACGCGGAAGCGAGGCTTCAAAGGTGAACAAAGCGGAAGACACAAGTACGGATTAAATTGGCGAAAACACGGCTCAGTTACTCAGCATTCCCATTCTCATCGGAGGTCCGAACGATTATTTCGACATCAAGGTGCGTTCTCGATTCAGACAAGAAAATAGCAAAATGGCTGCGGTGGATTACTAGTCTTAACGGGAGGCCACCAATAAGACGATCACCCAGCTCTCGAGAGCTTAAGATTCCAAAGACAAGCTTTGACGCAAGTAGCCTGGTCATAGCAGCTGGACGATAGAATAGTTCCAAAGGGAGTCGTTCGGAGCTTCACAAATTCAGAAGCCCAGCAGCTCAATTATGTGAGACTATGTATGTAATGGTACAAAAAGCGCCTGTTAATAGTAAAGAAAGCGCTTATACAATTCTCAAATTCACTATCTAGAAATTCAAAATCCCTATTCAAGATCCTCAACCCCTGAGCTTTGGCAGTGATGGGATTTGAGATTTCCTGTAGAAATTTGAATTTGACAACTAACAAGTTGACAACGCTCAAAGTATATTTCAGGCCAAGGAAAAATGTGGGCAAATTACAGGGAATGCTAAAAATATACAACAGCTAAAATCATTTCAAGTCATCGCGAACAAACCGAAACTAGTGATTTTGAAAGACAAGAGAACTATCTCATTCCTAGGCTCAACGCTCCAAAACGATTCGCGAACCTAATTTGTCGAATTTCCTCTATAATGCTTTCATTAAAGAAAACCCCCAGTAGGCACAATGGTGTTGCAAGCAGAACTGGAATAAATTAATCGAGGCCGAAATTAAACACGCATGTCACCGCTTTGCAGAGAAAAAAGTTCATGTCACACAAATTGGTTTTGCTGAGTGTTACGTTAAATTCTGCAGCACGTGTCATTCGTTTTCGAGAACACCTGAGTGGAGTATCTAAAGCTCTCCCAGAATACGCATTTTTCATTGGATTTTGTTGAAACTCCTTTAAATTATTGAGCATAAATCTCAGGGTACCAACTGCATGATACGTGAGCGTTCCGCTGCATGATACAAGAGAGTTCCGCTGCAGAGACATTTAATTTATGTCAACTTTGCAATAGTCAAGATTTTTAATCAATGAAAGAAATCAAGCACAATAAATCTAAATTCAAAATTTCGGTAAGTCAGGATTCCCAACTGTATTCGAGGCCTTGTAGACCATTTATGTGTGTTCCCTCACCTATAGCTGAATTCCGATAGCATGAGGAAGAAAGCCCGGCAGAAGTCCAATTAACTCATTGTGTGCTTTATTTCGAAACGGAGGCCAACCACAACGCATTACTCGTCCCACGAAGGGAGACCAGCGCGGCCATAAACGGAAATTAAGCAATCACATGCAGCAATGGCACACGAGACAATGCCGCCAAATGTTGGATTATATCGCATCGAGCGAGACCACCTTCTCGTAAACTAACTCAAACCGCAGCGGAAGCCGAAGTCAGACCAGCGGACTCTTGTTATGAGACTGCTACAAGCGCAACACGATTGTGCAACCACTAAAAACCGCCAAAGGTACCTGAAGGATTACAGACTAGCCTCTTTATCCAAACAATCGAGTTGTTATCGTGGAATTCTAGTTTTTCCTACCGCTTTTGTGGGTTGCTACCGATTATACTGAAACATGATGTTGCAATGATGCTGCAAAGATCACCACAAACATCGCGGCTCAGGCAGAATTCGTAACGCGTCTCGCGCCTTCCCTAAGCTCGTGTGTTAGACCACTACACCACTGATACGATGGCTCTCCTCAACAACTGTGACTACCACAGGTCGAACCGCCGCTTCTTCTACAAATTTGGTAATTCTAACGTTGCCTTAGAGGTTATCAGTCACGACTGTCAGTTATAAGTTAAGCAAAGGATAGAGAATACAGAAATACGCTTCCGATACAACGCCAACTGCTATTGCTCAGTCAGGATGTATACTAAGGAATAAAGAAATGCGCTTAAGCTTTAAACGAAGAATAAGCGCGGACGCCCAATTTTGAACAGCCGGGTACTAGCGCTTACTCCAACTTTTCTCCCAACTCTACTGACTATGACCACAGAAAAAAGGTTTGATATACGTTATACCCACAATAAAAGATACTTGTCAGAATGGGATGTTAGAATATTCACACATCCGCCCATTCACTCATTGTCCACTATTAATTACTTAGCATTTGACGGCAGCTATTGGTTATCAAATCACTTTGTGCTCTGTTTCTTCAAACCTTTGTGCTCAATTCGATTTGAAGGCCAGTGGGCAGCTTGACAATTGGTATGCAAGAAACCAAACCCAATCGCAATGCTGACAGCACATTTTTCTTTCAATACATTACATCTACTTCTCGCAGGATGTGTACTCCTTCGGTGAGACTGTGGACCTATTGCTAGATGACCTTTAATCAAAGTGAACGCTACATCGAACGTCTCGATGCAGTCACATCGCATTAGAGTTCAGTCTTCCCTTCAGTGTCCTTTTCTTACCATCTCTACACAAAATGGGTGACACTTACATCGAAATTTGTTCCCGGTGTTGTTCGGTCATGTTTTTCTATCAATAACATCAAGATCATGGCATCCGTTTCCGATTATCATCCCTTCCCTTTCTACGCAGTTGACATCTGCAGCCAATTTATTGTTGTAAAAGCAACCTTTGAAGCTTTTGACCGTAAAGTTACTTTTGTGATTCACTATGGTTTTACGATTACCAAAGGCTGACGGATACATTGAAGTCATCCCAGGCGGGTTCAACCTCAAATTCTCGAACCATCAGCTACCGTACTAAATAAATGATTGTGACCGGTTTTGAAAACTCAACTTATAGGGCGCGCCAGCGCAGTTGTCTTCCCTCTCGTAAAATCTTACTAAATACTGCCTCACAAATTACACATCAGTCGAAAGCTTTGAAAGATTTTTTAAAACATAAAATCACCACAGATGTTGATCGCGTAAAACGACAAAGGCTGATAATCAGACAGTGAAAAGCCCTCTGTACAGCGGATATAAATCACCAAAGCGCCCCAAATGTCCGAATTGAATTCTCCTCAAACCCGCTCGCGAAGAACGAGAGCGGCAACCCCGAACCCCGATTCGAGCGCCCGAATAGCAGCACCTTGCGGCCCCTCCATAACGACTACTAGTTGCCCCGATCGATGCTGTCAGCGTTCATGGTCACTTCATGTCGTGTCCTTTACCGCCTCACATTGCGAACCCATCGAGGACATTGAAAACACCTGGTGCATTGGCGTTGGCCACCTGTCCCTTTAAGACCACCTGGGAGTGATGAGCATCTTCGGGAAATCTACCACTAAATTGACGGTCGAGAAGGTCAAAATGGAAGCTGTGAAATTTCAAGCATGACGACTCAAATTCCGAACAAATCATTTCGTCAAGAAATGCAAGTTCCATGTAACTAATGCTAATCCAGCTCAAAATAATGGATAAACTAAACCATACTCAGCTTAGTCGTTAAGAAAAGCAAGAATGTGCCAAAACAAGTAGGAATGATCGTGAACCAGACAAAACCAACTTGAAATGATCGATAGAGAAAAGAAAGTACTTTCGGAAGAAGAACGACAATTCGCCAGAAAATGTAGATAGTAAAAGTAATGAAAAATCGAAAACTACAAAACGAGAAAGTGAAGGCAAGAAAAACTCACCGCATATAGCGGCCACTCCAGCGAGCAAAAAGGCCGTGGCAAAATTGCCAACTGGCATGGAAGAACGCCTCTGTAAATCAGCTTTTAGTGAACAACGATCAGTAGTAATTTCAAATTAGAACGACTTACGACGCACGGTATTCACCACGACAAAAAGATGCACGGACGAGAAGCCCAGAAAAACGGAACTGGTCTCGTCTGCGTTACGACGGTCGCTAAGGCCTAAAAACTAAACCGCAGTCATGACAAGAAAATTGTAACGGAAACGGAAGAGTTATAAGAGTGAAAGAAACAGCTCGGCCAATGGAAAGTAGCAAGGTAGACGTTTTGCGGGGAGAAGTATTACGGAAGGAAACGTGGTAAAAAAAGGACGATACATGGAATAGAAGAGAAGATCGATCACACTGAGATTTAGGAATGAAATCCATGACAAACTTCGTAAGAAATGTGGCGTTTGGTTCACAGCACTAGAAGGATAAACCATAGAAGTTCTAAAACGGCAAGATGCACTTCTAACAACTTCGTTTGAAGCCATCTTCAAAGCAGACAACAGTTGATCTGAAGCCTTCAAAATCATGCTCCTTGTGACTATTTACAGCTGTGCTGGCATATGTTGTATTTTATAGAGACAGTGGACCCCCTGAATGACCAAGCGTTTCAATGTTCTAAAAACAGAAAATAGATGGGCCAATGAGCATACCAAATGTTTTATGTTCCGCAAACAGCATAAAAACAACCGACTTGTTCGGCGTTACGCAAGGTCTACAGCGACTGACAGAAGAAATGCGACCCTTCCACCAATAATTAGAAAAAATGTGTGGTAGATGCTGACCAAAACGCGAGATGGAAGAATTTACATGTTTAAAAAGTCTCGCTTATTTTTCCCACCCAGTCAATGTACAAAATCAAACAACTCATGACAGATAGGAAGAAAGCAGTCAATAATATGTTACAGAAAACAAAGCAATCTACTGAATAATGAATGACATGAACTAGAACTACATGCTACAATTAGGACCATTTCGAAGCCAAAAAATCGGACAGAGTCCGCCGCGAACAACTCATTACTGCGGTTGTTGGCTTAGAGCACGAACAAACTTATCGATGAGGAACAAAAATAGGCCTCCACAACAAAGAAGTAACCACCTGACGCAAAATCAAGCAGAAAATCAAATCATTTAAAAGGTTTGATAGGATCAGTTGAAATCTAGAATCTCCTCTGGTCAATCTACTGCAAACGATGAATAGTGTAAAAAAGAGTTTGACAGTGGCAGAAGTAACCACCGCGTCAGAGCGGAAATGAATGAGTGCATCAAAGGAAGGCAGATGCCCACCAACTGGCTGTTAATGAGTAGAAGAAGGTGGAAAGTGGTGCAACTGCTAAGGGCAATCTTACGCACGGTGAATCGCTCCAAGATAAAAACCAATTTCGAGCCGATATGAGACCTACCAGTACAGAGTTACGTCGAATCAAGATTTGAAAATACGGATCGATTTCGAGTAGATTGCTGTGGTTTATCGAATTCGAAGAAAGATACCTGGTCAGCAGGAATATAAAGGAACAAATGACAGAGAATTCCGAGGAATATAACTCCCCAGACAAAGAAACTCGCAAAACAAAATCTCTCTGCTTTTCAAATAATTTGAGCAAATATTTCACCGACTTTTAACGTTGGGAACTAAATAGCTAAAAAATGGTCATACAAATCGGAATAGCTACAATGAAAAACAAACCGAACCGATTAAAACTCAACACCAAGGGAAACACCGACCGCGTCACTGATAAGAAAGAAATTCAATAAAGTAAAATGAAAAACGTTCCAAGAAAACCTTCACGAGAGCTGTAGCGAAGCTCTCATCAAAGAGAAGAAATACTGCGAAAGAAACGCAGAAGATTAACTCGTTAAACAGTCGTGTCAGAAGGAAGTGCTGGATATTTCTGAAACAAGACCTTAGCAACGCAACATAAAAAAATGAAATGGCACTTTAAAATGCAAAGCACTTAAAGAACAACAGAATCAAGTATGAGCCATTTTCGTTTCTAAGAATAGCAGCTTAGGGCTGGCGTCTAGTAGAGAAGAATAAAAAGAGCACAGCAGCAGTGCAACGCTGCTGAGAAAGCTGCAAATAAAGAGGTGATCTAGGTTTATGAAATTCAAACCGTTTCAAAAGTTCAATAAACACAAACTACGCGGATAACCAATGAAAATAACATGTAGTCCATGATAAGAGAAGAATCCGAGGTAGCAGTTACCGAATCTCGCCACAATGAGGACTACGTAGTATAGTTCTGAGAAGAACGATCCGATCAATCATCTTATGGCTCGTTCGCGGCTGATGCGGAATAAATAGCTCAGCACTGAAACGAGGATGAGAAGTGTGCGAGGAGAAGAATGAGAAATTGTGCACACAGCGCCGGTGTGCTGCTATCAGACACATCGGAGGAGAAGAGATGCTAGCCAAAGTTTGTTGAAGGAAAAGAGCAATCGACTGGCATCGCGGAGGACGTCGCCATCAACATATAACCGAATAAGAACGAGCAGAGTCAGCCGCCGACCGACTCTGCGCTACCCACTCGCTTCCCTCTAATTACTGCTTCCAATGGAGTTTGGCGGAACGATTCCTCTCTCGTTGCTCGGAGAGCTCAAGGAAATGGCTTGACTTGAGAGATGACTGACGAAGTGAGGAATGATGATGGAGCATAACGGCGGTTGCATGAATGAAACAAAGCATGGATTCGTTGATTCAGCGGTCATCTATCATACGCTGGCTATCTCTATGCGGCCGCACCGCAGCGGCAACACTTCCTATTCCCAATCGAGCAACCACCCACGCGATTTCGTAGACAACACTCGATGACCTGCTTGCAACACATCCAGTGATAGATAACAAACAAATGGATAAATCATTACAAAAAAAATAGTCTAAATATATTTCCACTGGAAATATATTTAATTAGTCACTCATCATTGAACAACATTGTCTTCCTAAAAAAACGAAAACCGACTTCAACGGAATATCAATCTTGGGAACTAGAAACTCGCGAAAACAATGTTCCTTTGCCTTTTAAACCATTTAAGTGAACATATCGGTAAATTTTTGATGTAATTTATTCCCTTTTCTTGGAGCGTTCTGTTCCCTCACGAGGCATGAAAAGTTATGAAAAGAAAATAAATTACAGCAAAACTCATTCTTCATATCTAAATCACGAACAAGACAAGGCAAAGGCAAATATTTCAAAGCTGACTCACCTGGGAATCATTCCTCCCCCTATTTGTGCAAAAGGACATCAAATCTGCCGAAAAGTTAAAGTGCAGAAAGGAACAGTCGTTCTGACTGAAGGGCGAATGAGTTAAAAACCAAATCCCTAACTTAATTTGAGCGGTTCTACGCATCAAAGAGCGCTTGGGTGACGGCAAAACGGATTCTTCCTCCTCATCCCACAGAGACGACTTGTAGGATGAAGATTTTTATTTTGGCTGATAATTTAGCTGACATGAAATGTTGTTCTTCGAAGAGGAAAGAATTAAACGGAAAAATTGAACAAAACAACTACGAGAAAAACAAGGAACTAATGTACTGTACCATACGTACTTCATCAACGTTTCCATTTCTTTGATATTCACGTCACAGTGGAACTTCGGACAGGCAGAAAGTCAAACAGGGATACAACTGTAGCACCTGCCCGACCCCAAAAATGGTATTCCGGCGCCAAGAATGTATGTCATATTTGAACAGAGTAAACTTTGGCAACCTCACAAGTCCACATATTTGCTTGACAGCAATGACGGAAGATCTGGATTAATCAGATTTTTAAAGGTTCGAGCAAGCACTTTTCAGAACACAACAAAACGAAGTCAAAATGACAGTAAAAAGAAAAAAACCTATAAAAACTGAGTCACAACTACAAGAGCGAATTATTCTCCCGCCTTCTCCAGCACCCGAGGTAACCGGCTTATAATCCTATGGACGTATAGTACACATTACGTGTCCTCGTCCGAGTGACTACTAGCAAAGGCAGCCTAGCCATTTTCAGCCACAACTGCTATAAAAAGACAAGGTCGCGCCACAACTGTCGAGTAAAAAATAGACGGAAAACCACGACTGAATGGCTATATCAGCACTATTCGTGAGATTAACGGGCGGGACTGTTACGTCAAGCCAAGGAACACATCCATACATGACGCAATTGTTGTATTGAGGACAATCCTCGTCTCGACCTGGAGTGAAGCAAACGCTGTCAACGGAGAGTACAACCGAACATCTTACGTCCATGTCCATACGCTTGTCATTTCAATATGGACGGACACAAACAACGAAAAAAAAGGAAGAATAAAAACACGAACGAAAGCGTAACAACAAATCCGCAAAGTATATTAATATTTTCCAATATTCTTCTCTATGTCTCAAGAGGTATATAAAAGTTATTCTATGTTATGTGGAAGCCTAACAGTCTAAAATTTCGATCTAACCGTCGTCCTCAAAGGCCTGAACACAGTTCGAAGTCACTCACCCACTAGAATAGTCCACGAAAGCCCCAACCCACCCTTGCATCTTCGGAGAGGATGTAGGAAGAGCAGTGGAAACGCCCATCTTAAACTTCAATAGTTAAGCTTCTTGCTCAATTATAGAAATGGTTAGTAGACGTTGATGGAGGTACGACTAAAGTCCCAACTAATAACCTCGTGAGGTAGAAGAAACGATTATATAGAAATATTACCATCGCAGCCGAAGTTTAAAGATGAGAGAACATGGAGATTGCCGAAAACCACTTATCGGCTACGAAGAGTTAATCGAAGTGAAAAGGAGTTTAATGCGGCAAACCGCATCATTGTCTGCAAATCAGAGACAGAATTTGAACCAGCGACCCCGCAATGGCATCGCAGCTTTCGAGGTCCGATGGCGTAGATGAAGATAGCGATAAGGTACACACGGCTGTAGGCGGTCTCTGAGGAAAAGATGATGTTCCTCACACGTCGGGAGGTTTCAGATTAGCATCGGCACGGAGCCACACACACACAACGGCTGGAAATGCATAATGGAAATTTGCATAGGCTGAGAATGCGCTTGCGGATCTGCGGCCGCGCGCAGAGTGGTGAAGGAGAAAGGAGGCGGCGGCGAACGGCGAAGGAGCGTCCGTCCGTCGTCCCTCCGACGAAACTCTCCAAAAAACACCATGCACCATGGGACGAAATGCGAAAATTCTAGGCATCACGTTTCCCTAACGAAGCTCAAGGTCGCGCGAACGAATGCCTATCTGCCGTTCGCCTCGCCCGTCCATCTCGCTAACTTGTTAAACTGATTTAGGTGCTTTAAAAGTCCCATCTCCCTCAGACGTCAGGTTTCCGTACGACCTAATGCACAGCAGAAGACGCGGGAAAAATTATGAATATTACCTATTTGCATACAAGAACGCTCTAGCGATAAAAAATAATCAAAAAATAAGTAGAAGAGTATGGGATGTAGTACGCAGCGACTTCCAAGTATCTTTGATTCCAACAGCTTGATTCCGTAACAGTGATCAAATCAAACGCTCCCACCGCGGCCTTTTCGATATTGATCGAAAAAATATCAATAAATTCATAGTGCAGCGCAATGGAAAAAAGTTCCAGTTTTCACACAGAAAACTTAGCTCCAAGCTTTCTCTTCTCGAACCTTGGAAACGGTCTTAAATTTGGTCGGGAAGCTGAAAGGTCAGAAAATTCAAAACGCTCTCAGCCCTCTAAAGATGACAGATAGGCAGTAATGTCAAGGTGAATGAATGAGGCCGTAATGTCAGGTTAAATGAATGCTAATCCAGTTACCAAGCTATTGGCAGCAGCGAGAAACAGTAAAAACCTTAGCATTTCGGGCAAATTCAACAATAATTACACTATCACAATCAAGAAATATGAAAATTCCATTTCAGTGGAAAGTCCATTACATACCAATCTGGTTCATACTTGGAACGCGCCGATAGTAACAGTGGCTCTGCGTTCAAACCCTACCGAAGTCAGTTACGAAACTTATTTACCAATGCATCAAAAGTTGATCGACGCGCGGCACTTCACAAACCCTACAATCAATCATTAGTTCATTGCGGTGAGATCTCTAGCGCGGTGGCAAAAAACTCGATATCAGTGAATTTATAGTTCCGTATTAAACACCATGAACTACTATTACCCATTCGTACTTAACAGGATCCGCTAACAGGATCAACCATTTGGGTTAATAAAGCTAATGGGATGATCGTACGTCACACCATAGGCCGATCAAAACCGATTACTGCCAGGAGAAATCGCTATTCTCAATCGCTATCTCCGGTCTCGATTCAACGTGGGTAGCTGTGATGGAATTCCTCATCCATCAACGATCACTCAGCTAATCAATATCCTTTTTTATTCTTCTCTGCCTTCTTTATGAATCAGCGTTTGTAAAATCTTGATTGCTTCAGCAAGAATTTGAGTGATGCTGATCACTTGAAGAGAGCACAACACCCATCGCTTCGTATGTAGTGTCCAAATTTAAGGAAAGCCGCGATGCAACTGAATCCGACAGAACGATGGTTGACAGAAGTGACCAGTATGAACCAGAACCTACTGATCGCAAACTTATCGTAGTGAAATGTGGAAAAAGAAAGCATATTCTGGTATAGTTCCATCTTCTCTAGCTGAGGCTTCTCTACAAGCTAGCAATGAATAACATGAGAAAGCAAAAATCCAAAAGAATTCAGGAAACAAACAAAAAACTATGAAGGGACAGGGGCACAGAAAGTGACAGCAACTAATATTTTGTTACAAGAATTGTGTCATGTCGGTTTAATATCGACAAAGCAGAGTCCATAGCACAAAAGAACAAAGACGTTGAAATATTGGAAAATGGAAAAACCATGTCACTTCAACAGAAAAGAAACGGCCTCTCCAGGCTACACGCTGTGAAGATGTAGGCGACTCCTCCCTTACAGGCTGAGATAACAGATGGCCAAGCTGGACAGACGCCTTTGGATGGCGATGACAAAAAGACAGACACAGTGCTCTTCCGGCCAACCGATAGCCTTCGCTGTAGCAACAATTATGTCGAGTGGAAAGAGTGTGGAAGAGTCAAAGAGCGCCGGATGAGAGATTCACGAATGAAAGGTGCCGTGATCAAAACGGAAATGACACATTCTATGATCGGCCATGGTGTGATGGTAGAAAAACGTGACTCACTCTCGCACGAATGGATTGACAGTTCAAAGACATAGCTGTGAGAGTGATCAATTGCAATTGAACAAGTTCCTGGACAAAGAAAGCCGAAAAAAGACCTGTAAATGTAATTTGAGTTGTTCACGATCATGGTTTCAGAACTCACATGTAACATAACAATGCAGTACTACAAAGTAAAAACGCTGTGAGCACTCTGCATCTGTGAACAGCACGTTAGTTCATGTGTACGATACAGATGATCGTGTTGTACAATAGATATATTCGACCAAGATCTCAGCTATCGTTCAAAGACGCGACAGATGGCCGCTCACTGACACCGGGAGTCATCGAGAAGAATAATGGCCCGGCCATAAACTACGCTGCACGATCTCTGCTAATTACCATTTACGTCATGTCACGAGAAGAACAAAAATAGAAATGACCTAATGTTGTACTAATTCCTTATTAAAGGGAATTTTGACGAAATTCACTTTTTTCGTTTAATTTCTTTCCTCATGTGATTATATCCGCCACTAATGCAAAAGAGCAAATTCGATCAAGGGCGTTAATTATCTAACGCAGAAAGATTGAAAAAGCGCCGCGTGAAAGATGCTTGTCAAGTGGAAAACATTAACAAACTAAGCAGACTGATAACACCATAATCTGATAAATGATGAAGTTCCAATGGGTGGCCCGTCTGCCGCTGATAAAGAGACCGTTTAATCTCAGCTCGTTGAAAAGCTTCGGCAAATAATCTCTCCGAAGCGGGTCAAAAAGCAGACCTTGCAATTAGAACGCGAAAAATGTAAGCATGTAGAGTATAGCCGAAGGTTCAACTGAAAAAACTGAAGGTTGAACTACCCACTTCTCACCTCCTTATCCTTAGAATATGTGCAAAATTAACAACAGGTACTATGGGTTCGCCGAGAACAGTTCCTAATTGGATAGTTACCATGCCGCAGCCACTACAATAGGAGGGTCGATAAAATATCGTGGCATTCTGCTGTTTGACACGGGCAGAGCTATATAGCAGAAGGAAGCAGTCAACAACGACCACAAAGAAGCGATTCATGCAATAAGTGGCATGAACTGAGTTTCACTGAAGCCGAGTGATTCCACTCCCACAATGCTAACCTAATTCCATTTCCATACACAAGTGTGTAGCGTAATGGAAAAATCAAAACTAGTGGCAATCCCTCGGGAAGAGCGCGAGCAAAGCGAGCACAAGCACATAGCGATACGAAAGTGCTCTGAGAGCGAGCCAGGCTTAGCATCAATGGTGTGGAGGATTTATGGTTGAAATGACAGCAAGGGCACACGACCCCGACACGCTATGTGACCATAGGTGCCAGCCTCCACGATGCACTTAATTAGGTAAACGCCGCGGAAAAAAATACCGGTTTGTATTGGCCCCTATTTCAGCGCGAAATATTTAAATATTCAGTGGTTCCCGAGATGAACATGCAGCTCTCGAGACATCAAACTACAGCGCTTCTCTTGATGCGATTTACCAAACAGATAATTCAAACCACAGAACGAGGAAATTTTCCATTAAATCAAGGTTCTATGGACAATTTACGTGACACCTACCCTGCTTGAACGAAATGTATTGGCTCGTGACTCTCTGGTATGTCTCAGATACCTTCAGCGTCCTTAGACACGATGCCATTATGCTGCTTCGAATTTAATGAACTGGAAATTGTAAAAGATTTACAAAAAAGGCTCCCGCAAATTATGTAAGGCACTGTTTCCAAGACTGATAAAGATTTGTTTAAAACATCACGTGATCAATTTGATATTACACAAATGAAAATAGAAGGGTATTGTAAGTTTGGGGGGGGGTGTAGAAGAAGAAAATTCTTGGCGTCTTAATTTTCCACAGAGAGCGAAAAGGCTCCAGCAAATCATGTAAGGCACTGTAGAAAGCGAAAATACTCGATGAAAAATGACCCTTCTGAGGAAACTAGCAAGTATGACGGCACTGACAAAACAGAATCAAATCGATGTTATGAACGTTTTCATAGAATGAAATGGTTCTTAATGAACGTTATCACCAATTCATAGAAGAGGTTCCCTCGATTTCCTCCGTCTCCTCAACGCCCAACTGTCTGTTGTCTGCACCCCAACTCACACAGAGCCATGAAAAGTCCACATAATGCTTTCGATGTTAAAAAACAGTTTGAAAGCTAAGAAGTAACGTAAATATACCTTCCCTTTACGGCAAAGCGAATTGCAGCCTTTGCACACGAAAAATAATTTCAACGTTTAGCACCGTTGTTTACAGTCCAGAACAGAATAGTGCAAGATCGGCGTTGACAGATGTCTTCAAGAAGACTTACCTTAAGCTGAAGTACGCCACACAATCACAGGATAATCGAAGTATTTCGCCACATCTTACTCATGACAGGCTATTACGAAATCAATTGAAGGATAATATCCTTTAGCCACAAAGAGACAGACACACAAGGTCGGGCAATGTTTGGACGAGCAAACGTGCAACGAATCGCATTATTTTAACAGCGAAGAGTTCGTCGAGGCGTTTCATTCATTTAGTACAGCTATTGTGCAGCACACGCGTGATGGCCTTGTAGAGATCACAGAGAAGAAGAATAGCCACAGAAAGATGAAGGCGACGGAGGGAGCGAGGACAAGGAGGGGGAGAGGACGCGACATCACGAATGCAAGAGGGCAGAGCATTGCGCAATCAACGGTGGTCCGATCGAGGAGGCATGCACCCTCACCACACACGAATAACAATAATTGCTGCAACAAAATCATGTTGAGGACCACTAGCGACACCCACTCATCAAAAACTCTCAAAAAAGCTTTGCACCACAAATGAAGGAAAATCAATCCACGAGAGACAACCGTGCTGACAACGACGACCTCAAGTGCTCCTCAAACATAAAGAGCTTCCGCATAAGAGCGCAATAAACAGTCATTGGAGTATTCATAGAACACGGCGAGAATCTTGATGGAAATGCTCTGTTAAAACTGCTGAGTTATCTTCGTTAAGAAAAGCTGCAAGTTCCACGATATCTCCTTTGTATTCTCAATCAGAGAATAAATTTACTGCAACACGAAGGACTGTGAGAAAAAGGAGACGTGGAGGAGAACTTTTCACCCTTCACAATCCTACACAGACAAATTGAAGGTGAAAAATGGCCCTCGAGGCTCACCGAATCTTCATCGTAACCTCATTTTGTGACCTTCAGAGAATCCCAGGAGCTAGATCTTGAGCTCAAATGACAGTCGACAGTGTGATCTTCCTGAAAACGGAACTTACTATAATTATCTATAATTCTCGCCTGCAATAAGATTGAGAGTTGCGGTTCTCAGAAGAAACGAAGATGCAAAGGAAGAAGTGCGAGGGTTCATTGCTCAAAGAACAAAGACACTTGGCGCTGGTGGGCGGGCGATCAGGATGCGTAAGCACAAACCGTCAATTCCAGTCATTCTTGAACTATTATGAATTTCAATTTCAAATTTCTTTTGGAAATAAGGGAAAATGATAGGAACAAAACAACAACGCCATTGGTTTTGCAATATCCGAGATCATCCAGTACAGCACCGAATATGGAATCAGAGGAGAGTAATAGCATAAAAATAATCCAAAATGCGACACAGATCTCTGCTCTTCAGCACAGTGTCATTCTACTTCACTTCTACAGCCGTCAACCTGAACATTACAGATTGAGCTCTAGTACAGGTCAATAAAGTGGGAACCAATAAGTTCGACGGTATCGACTCCACGTTACGACGTACAGCAGAGATGTGAACGCTTGCTAGACTAGTTCTAGCTTTTTCCAGTCCGATTCGAAATCTTTCAGAGCAGTATATAGCAAAAAGCTAACAGCGTTAATAAATTGCTTCGTATAGCTGAAGACTACTGCCAAGGCGAAACAAAGCTGTATAACTTATACTACGGGCTACTTACCTAGTAGAATAAAGAGCACACACTTGACATTCCCCAATCGAAAAGCTCCTGGTTACTTCGCAGTAGATTTTGGTCTAACTTGTTTTGAAAGTAAAGTCGAGGAAAATCAAACAAACCGATGAGGACCACCACGTTAACTATCACCTTAGGTAGCGATAAAAAAACTAATGAAAAATAAAAAATATATAAAATAATAATATAAATAACAAAAAACAACCTATAAATTCATTCATTCATTCAAAAGTCGAAAGACTTTCCAATACGTAAAGCAGCAATTGACAGCGGACTAAAGGGCAGTACAATCAACTAATACATAACAAGCAAATTGCGAAGAAGAAGACTTTTCCTTTTCGAGACAGACATCTGCTTTTTTTAGTATTAATTTGTTCTGCCTCACATGTTTGTTAGGTACACCTAATATAACCTCGTGAGGCAGAAGAAAATAATATTGAAAATATTGCCACCGATGCAGAGATTTAAAGACAATAGAACTTAACGGCAGACATCTGCTGTTCTCCATTATCTTTGCGCGTTACAGACCAAACCATCAAATTTCTACGGAGAACTAAATAACGGAATGAAAGTCTGTCTATAGCATGTTCCTTTTTGGAGTAGTCACTTGATGACTCATAAGGTTTTCAGAAATAGCAATACATCAGCTCTCCAATTCGTATGAGTCATCTCATCACTACTCCTATGAGGAACAAGGTGAAACCAAGAATCACCAGACAACATGGTACATATGAGTTTAGCCCGACGTCAAACTATGGGAACATTTTCTCGCCATTACACCGGTCATGTAGCCCGAGTGTCGCGATTCGAAAACAAAAATATTCCCATGCCGGGAATCGAACCCGGGCCGCGTGGGTGAAAACCACGAATCCTAACCACTAGACCACATGGGACATGCGAGTGTAGAGGGAGCTCAATCTAAGAGAACACTTTCCCGTCCTTACACCATCCATGTAGCGGAAGGGTCGCGATCGGAAAACAAAAGTCTTCCCGTAACGGGAATCGAACCCAGTCCACGTGGGTGAAAAGCACGAATCTTAATCACTAGATCACACGGGACATCGGTTTAGCTGGAAGCATCCGTTCGTTTCCATTAATAATCTTACCGTTAGGTAACGCTTTTTCTCTAATAAGAAAGAGTGGAGAAATACGTTATTAATAATATGTACGAATAAAAACAAAGACAACAAAAGAAAGAACGGAAGAAAAGAATCGAAAGGAATAGAACTACATATACTAGAACTGCACTTTGCTTTGCACGACTTTAGTTCAGCAATTCTGATAATAATTCGATACACATATAGCTGAGTTGAGTTTAGTTGCATTCTTGAAAAATGTTTAGTTCAATATGAAGAAAAACATGTCTTGCGAATTACCGACTGAACCGAAATCTCAGCTCAAAGACGGATCGTATTCCAATAATCAACAAGAAACACTCCATTGCTGGTCTTAATAAATAACTGAAGCGAATGAAAACCGTATCGAAATCAAAGCCCTGGGGCGCTGATCACCAGTACTTTCTTCTTTTTTCTTCCCTTATTTCATGTTTTGACATAAGAAGTATTGATGTACGAAGCGAAGGCTTGATTCTCACTATGCATCCCTATTGAGAACCAATACTTCTGTTTTGCCATGAAGAACAACATCGCATAACAGAGTTCAGCTCCATGTTCCTCGTTTTAATGGTAATGAGATGACTCACAGGCGCATGGAGAGCACCGGTCGTTACAATATGCGTTGTAGACAGAAAAAAGGAAAAGTTCTGAAGGAAACCTGTTCAGCGCATTGTCGATTCAAATCCAAACATCAACGAAGAGCGGAGAAATGTTACGTGAACGGAGCCTTTCAATGTTTGTAGGGCGAATAGCAATGTCGGCCAAGGTGTTGTAGGATTTCACTGACAGTTTCGGTCTATTCGTCCCGAGCTGGACAATCCTAGTCTGGACAAGCAGAAGCCTGGCGTTTCATTCTTCGAACTGTTTAGTCCTCTATACGAAGACGAATAGAATTGGAAAATGTAGGATAGACCGAATACGCGTTCTTTGTCATGTCTACAGCACTCCACAGCTGGCAATGTTCCAAAAATTGCTGGATCTCTTGCTGGTGTAAGAACGCGAAAATGTAATGAATATATACATATTACACAATAGAGAACCAATTTTGAAGTGGATGACTTTGAGGGTTGGAAGTGGTTTTGGTGCTATGAGGGTTGAAAGAAAAAGGCGAAAGGAAAAGGAACACGTTTATCCTCCCGAAATCCTATGCCGGGAACAACAGTGAGATCAACAATGATATGAGTTTGTTAGGGGCACGATTTCCGTTGAATACAAACAACAACTATGACAGAGAGAGAAAACTTCTCATGAATAATACGAAATTGTGTCACCAGAGGTTTGCTTGTGGCAGGGTCGCTGAAGAACCTGTCGACCACAAGTCTTCCTTTTTCTCCCTCTTTTTTTTTTGGAGGTGGCTCGGTCGCTCTGAAGAGCCTGTCTATCACTAGTCTTCTTTTCTCCTTCTTTTTTTTTACACGGCAAGAAATCACGGAACAGAAGGTGTGAAAAGTAGCGGGTGGTCAGAAGAAAAGGAGTGGAGAACGTCGGGACGAAGTGGACCAGCACAAATGCGCTACGATTGCACACGAAGCGAAGCAAAAGTGGCATAACTGGCGGCGGGTCGAAGGCTAATATTGGCACGGATGTGCTCGGCGCACAAGGCTTAGTAAAACAATCCAAGGGCAATGAAGAGCAAACAAGCCACCTATGGGACCGACCGACCACCGAATTCGCTCGGCCACCGCTGCTCCCGGGGTGAGGGACGAAAGGGACGAATGTGTGCGGCCCGACGAGATGATGCGTGGGCCACAAAACAAACAGAATTTGGAGCTCGTAAAAGACATTCAGAACAACGACGAGTGTTTGAGCTGATAGCGAGGCGAGAAATTGATGAGCAACCATCGATGAGATAAGCGAAAATGCACAAAACCTTTGGCGCACGCCGAGGAAAATTTGAATTTAGGGAAATCCGCAAATGCGGACGAAGCTCTCGTGAGACGGCTGTCACGGCAATTAGTCGTACCTAATGTTCCCTTGCTCTATTCAACATTAAGGGTCGAAAAATCGAATTTCTTCCTACTCTAGGTATGAGTTTGAAAAATAAAGATGACCGGAGGTGGTCGGTGTTGTACAGCCTCGATGGATGCGCCACGCCTTCGTCTTCCGTGCAGAACCGTAGAGTCGTGCTGAGAGCGTTCTTATCTATGCAATGTCAAGTCATACGAGATTTGTGGGAACTCCCATGTTAATTGATTTCCTCACTGGGTTTAGTACATTACCAGCTGCTACTTACCCAAGTTAATCGGGTGACACCAAATGGGGACAGGGCGTTCTCCCACAAGGACCAAATGTAATTTGTAAACCTTTCCGCCACTTTGTAGAAAATTCTCACGTCGATCGGGGGTTTCCTTTTTTGGTAAGAATGAGAGGAAGCTCAATATTCATAGAGTATCAATAAAAGGTAAAGGTGTCGGCGTTGATTAGCGCCCGAGCATGCGCCACACATTCGTGCTCTATTCAGAATCGAAAAGGCATGGTGTATTTAGCCTATACATACAATGACTTGCGGGGGCCAGCCGCTTTACCAGGTCAGTATCTTTACGTTCCCAGACAAGTATGGTACCAATTTACAGGACCTCGGAGGGATAAAAGCCTTCGTTAGCTCATACCGGGATCGATCGCTCGACCGTGCTTGTGTCAGAAGAGCCCCACTGCACCATCCACGCCCAATGTATCAATAATATCAATGGAAAAAGGAAGCTCCGAATAGGTTAGCGGTTCCACTCAAGGCCATTTCCAGACCTTTTCATCGGGCGTCGGAGTCGACTCCTCCTGCTAATTAAGACTGACCTCTCTAAATAGGAGGTTAACGCCTCAGAGAGCATCCAGCGGCTGTCGGTGGCTTCGGCGGGATCACTTCTGGACGACCCTAATACGCGTAATTATTAGCCGGGATTAGTAGGTAAGCGCTCTCATTAGCGCTGGATTGAAGCGATTACTGAGAGTGCACTGTTTCCTCGCGAGTCAATTATCCAGTACTCAGCAGCCGGAGCCATTTCTCAGAGAAAATCTTGTTTTTTTTAGAGAGACAGCGACCGGCTTCGTTCATAGTTGCGCGGCGAACCATCCGAGAGAAATACTTTCACCGTAAAGTGGTGAAGAAGTGAGAAAATTACAGATTTTGGGACGCCCGATTTCTCAGCCTACGGTCGCGTCGAAAAAAGCTCTACAGTTTTCAGGAAGACGGAGAGGGCGGATGGATAAATATATGGAACCATGGAACCAATTACCTGTGGAATTCTTATTTCTTTCCATTTCTACCCTGCTGCTGAAGAGATTAAGTCAATAAAACACAATATACAGGGATTTTGCAATGATATCACGTAGTCCAACATGTGATCAGTTTCGTTTTCAATCAAAGGAATATTACAGAGCAAGCCAGCAAGCCACAGAAAAACAATTGTTGGTGGTAGAAGGACCTTAGACGATATTCTCTTTGCTAACTCTAATTACTAATACATCTAATTCTAATTATCAATTCATCAATGTGATAACTCAACTTGTTCTTCTTGAGTTACACTTAATTACAATTTAATTGTATTTAACATTCGGGGATTGTGTCAGTCCCCTCAGGGATTGTGTCAGTCCCAACTTTGCCAAAAATCATTCAACAAATTTTCGTTCCCTCCTCCATGGATCATGAAGCCTTTCTGTTGTTTCGAAATTCCCAGTTAATCTGGAATCCTAAGCCTTCGCGCTCTCTTTGTAGTGATAGGTGATAGTAATACACAGCAATAGAACAATTTGCTGAATCGTTTTGATCAAATTATCAGGCAGTGAGAAGGTCTGTGAAGGTGCGGAGGTCCGCGGCCCGAAGCACATAATGATATTGCACGGAAAAGTCGATCGAGCAAATAACTCATTTTGCGGGCAAACGTGGTTCTTGATGGATGGTAAAGAATTCAATTAAAACTACTGAATATTTCATGGCGGGCTTTTGAGGCGATCATGTGAGGCGGCGGCGGCGGCGGCTGCGGCTGCTGCTGGAGAGCCTCTTTTAGTAGTTGAGGAAGGAGCAGGGGATGGATGTGGGTTCTGAGCATGTTTCAGTGGAAGTTTCTGTCGAACACATTCTTGAACGGCGTCGTCCGACAGCTCGTACAATGGCTGATGAGGGATGGTCGAGAGGGAGGAAAGCCAACATGGCGGCGGTTTAGGCTAATGAGTGCGGGTCGAGAGCCACTACACCAACACACCTGGCGTCCTGTTACGCGGCGGCGCAGATGGACACGCAGAAGTGCCTCGTCCAAGATCGAATTCCGCCTACGCCCACCTGAGAGCTGAGCAGCAACAGGTGAGCACTGTGCTCCGAATGAGCACCGTTTGCTCGACCTTACAGAGCTGGCACCGAACATTAGAAGGGAAAGTGGCGGAGGGCTCGCACCAAAATTCTCCACCCCTCACTGGAGGTCGTGGAGGCGCTACTCACACCCGCTTGGTCGAGCGATCGATCTCCACTCGAGTTAACCGATCAACTCCGCCACTCCAGAGCCGGGTAAATTGTTACCAGACTTTTCTAGGTGATAAAAACACTGACTGCGTATTAAGTTCGTACAAAAGTTCGTGGGTTTTTTTTTCAAGCGACCGTTATAGGCTTGCTATAGAAGCCTTAGAAGAGCTTGAGGCAGCATTCGAAAGAGAATTGTTTGTGCTTTCAGACTTTGCTCTAGCTATTTGTCGAGTCACGGAATGTTTTTTTGGCCTTTTGTATTGCAGTTCCTCGGTCTCCCTTTCATGACACTAACATTTATTCCACTACGGTGCGCGATTCAATGAGCCCTCTAGCGAGCACCTATGCCGAGATTCATTGAAAGCCGGACGTGGAGTGCATTACACTTGTTTATGAGATCAAAAGTTATATATCGCACATGAGTGACCCTCTAAAGAATGTTATCCTCTTCTCTGTCCGACCCATCCACACAGCAACAGATTCTTTTTAGGGTTTTAGTTAATTCCTTTTCATACAACTTTTGTCTTTACAATGCATGGAATATGGCAACCTTAGCGACCGTTCCCACGGTCTTTCCCTTATGGTAAACGGGGTAGAAATGAAATTTTTGGGAAACTGTAACTATTTGTGACCTTACCCCAGGAAGCATTTCCTCTGAATACTCTTCACTTTATGATGTTTATAGCACACATACATATTTGGTCAAATGGTGAACAGCAAGGTATAAGCTTCAAGACAAAAAATTCGGTCACCATTGTTTTGTTATATAAAATGTGGATACTTCAACAGTAATCCCTAAATTCTCTCGTCTTCAACAATTGACAATTATGGCAAAGATTTCATTACTTTATTCTGTCTTTCGACCTTGTTAGGAGGGAGCTTTAACTTACAAAAATAATTGTGAATGAATTTGGATTACACATAATTACACACTATAAATTTTCATCCACTGATTACTAACACTGACGAGGGAGGTCAGTGAACTTCCCCCAAAGATTCCAATCGAGACCTATATGGTTTTGTAGAGCTTCGAATGGCGATTACAATGGTATAGTTCGTTTTTGCTAAATGGCAATGGGCGGTCCAAAAAAAGGCGAAAAATCTTGACCATTAGCTAATAATGGCGAGAAAGTAGTGGCGAGAGCGGTTCAAGGTGTTAACATTCGGAGGTAGTACTGTGGCTCAGTGGCTAGCACGTAGGACTTGCAATCTGACGGTCAAGGGATCGGTCCCTTTGCTACAATTTTCTTTTGCCTTCATGCGCTACATACCAAATTACGTTCCTTTTGCAATTTTGTAGCAGTTGCGGGTTAGAATCACGTTTGGGACGAGTATGGCCAACAGAGTACGCACAAAGGACTAAATCTACTAGCACTTATTTACGTGACCCATACTTACCGTAACCAACCCAAATCGATCCGAAATTCAAAAACAAATATCAGATTCGTGATCAGCGTCCCGAATAACCCCCGTAGACAAAATTTGGGCTAAATCGGCGATTTCGACCCAACCAGTCGGGTGTGTCGGGTGAGTAGTTGTATGAACGTCCAGTTGCTGAGAATATCATTAATCTATTGTTCCATTTTTTAAACGCTAAAGGATGCAGAGACTCCATTTTTGGATGTGTTCCTTTCCCTATCCATCAAAAAAGATCTTTTTGGCTGCTGACAAATCCACAATTCACAAATCTAGCATCAGCTTTTCCCATTGTGTCTGACGCTAGGGTCCGTAGTCAAAGTAGGGCGATTGGGTCGAAATCCCCGATTTATCCCAAACTTTATCTACGGGGGTTATTCGAGGCGCTGATCACGAATCTGACATTAGTTTATGAATTTGGAATCGATTTGGGTTAGTTACGGTAGGTGTGGGTCACATACGTAGGGACTAGAATACAGGGTGCGGCAAAAATATTGACCGCCTTAAACGGCTTTACAAAAGCTTGTAGAGTTGTTTAGAACTTCAGTATTTATTATGAACACATGGAAACGAACATGACGAACAAATTACAACTAAATCTGCTCAACTCTATCTCCTCCGTTGACGATGCACTGATGAAGACGTTGAGGGAACGCGTCAATTGTGCGCCGCAGGTAGTCCTCGTCGATTTCATCCCATGCCTTGATCAAGGATTCCTTCAGGCAGTCCAAACTGCGGTGAGGTGTAGCACATGCCTTTGCTTCCAAAACGCTCCAAATGGAATAGTCCATTGGGTTGAGGTCAGGGCTGTACGGAGGCCACTCTTCAGCGCTGACGAAGTCGTGAAGATTGTCCTTGCACCACTTCTGCACCGACTTTGCCTTATGAGCTGGTGCAGAATCTTGTTGAAAGACGTACGGCCTGTCACCAAAGTGAGATTGGATCCAGGGCACAAGATGCTTCTTCAATACATCGTCGAGGTAATTATGTTGATTAATTTTCACGCCAGAGTCCACAAAAATGAGCGGAGATTTGCCGTCGCTGGTCACAAACGCAGAAACCATGACGCTTGCAGAATGAGCCTTCTTCGGAACAAGTCTTCCACTGTTGTTGGCTTCTCGAATATTTGGTGAAATGATCCGGTCATTTTGGCGATTGTAGACAGCCTCAATTGTGAAGAGTTTTTCATCGGAAAAGATGAACGATCGGTGTCTACCTTGAGCGGCGCGCTCCAACAGCTTACGGCATCTTATGACCCTTGTTTTCTTGTTTTCTTCCGAGAGAGCATGACAACTCTGGAGACGATAGCTTCGTAGTCCAAGATTCTCTGATACAATTCTCCTCACAGACCTCTCGCTAATTTGCAAATCTTTTGCCATTTTCCTCATGGACCGCTTTGGATTTCGTTGCACCCTTTTCTTGACGATTTCCACATTCCTCTTGGTGACAGCTGAACGAGGCCGGCCACTTCTATGTCTATCCGAGAGTCCTCCGATACCTTCAAACCGTTTCACAGCTCTTCTGACAGTTCTCGGTTGAACGGAAAGAATTTTCGATATTTCTTTCGTAGCGTATCCGGCGCGATGTAGGTCGATGATGCTAGAACGTTTCGGATGGGATGCTACCATTTTGGAGAAACCGCCACTTTTTGAGCAGGAAGTGATCAGATATGGATATAAGGACGTCACGAAACCAATCAATACAAAAGTCAAGAAAATCGGGTTCCCGCACGGAAATATTGAGCACTGTACAAAGCGGTCCATATTTTTGCCGCACCCTGTACATTGCCCTCTGTGAGTGTTCTGTTGGCCATACTCGTTCCAAACGCGATTCTATCCCAAAACTGCGACACAGTTGCAGAAGGAGCATAATTTGGAATCTAGCGCATGAAGGCAAAAGAAAAGTCTTGCAGAGGGACCGATCCCCTGACCACCACATTTTGAGCACTACATGCTACCGACTAAGCCACCTTTTCGCCTTTTTTGGACCGCTCATTGCCATTTAGCAAAAACAAACTACACCGTTGTAATCTCCGTTCGATGCTTTACAAAACTATATAGGTCTCGATTGGAATCTTTGGGGGAAGTCCACTGACCTCCCTTGTGAGTAGCAGTGTAGGCACAACTATGGAAGCAGAATGTTCGGCCATTGGAATGGAATGCCCACCTAAAAACCTCGATACGAGAAAGAGAAAACAACAAAAGCAGATTCCGGTGCTTTTTCTCAGAGAAGTTTTCGCTTCTTGTAAGAATCGCCGACCTTCAGTTTGCTTGTTCGTGTTGTTGACTTAAGACGTAGAGTGCCGAGCAGGACGATAAGAAAATGGACGCATGCATTCGCGACTGCCCAGCTATCTGGTAATCCTCTTACCGATGTCAGAGTTTATAGTTCCATCGGTAGGAGACATATCGAAGACAGACGCTCCACACAGTCCGACTCGTTTAACCCGTTTGAATTAACCCAATTCGTCTATTTGTGGTGAGCTGTCGTAAGACGAAAAAGTCAAGAAGATTGAGGAACGCAAAAACGTGCTCCCTGTTTGGCTGTATTTTTTGTTGAAAAAAATGGAAAGTTACCGTAAAAAGTGTGGAAGGTTCTAAAGGTTCTAGACGCCGCGATTCTGGAACGTGTGGATGCGATGCTTATGGAATGAACCAACGTAGGTTTCGAATTCCTTCGAAACTTCAACCCAAGACGTTGAATCCGTTCATTTGAAGGAAAACGAAAGAAGAAGAGAAATAAGATACGAAAAAGATGGAAACGTAGTTGTAGCGTGGATGAATCTTCAAGAAGCAATGGTGTGGCGACCACTGCATAGCATAAAAAATAAATTGATACAAAATCCTGACTTAGTTCCCGCCTTCTACAAGACCGTAACTAGAAGGCGGAACAACTCTCATGTCAGGGCAATTCTCATCTTTGATGAAAATGACATCGAAAAAAAATTGGAACTGAAGAATGCGAATGCAAACTGGGAACTGCGAAACGTCCCTCACCCGAAACTCTCGACACTCAAGGGGTACGCAGTTAAATTAGGGGTGAGGGACGTTTCGCACGAAACCCTAATTGCCAACTCATGGCGCGCGCAAGGTGACAGTACCTGCGGACCATTGGCGAGTTCACCGCGTGCGCCGGCACACTGGTCCTCGCCGCGCGCGATCTCGGCCCGGCCGAGCTCCTCGTTAAGGCTATGGTGACCCAACGAGTGAGAAGAGTCGCTGGGTCGACCAGATCGGGAGCGAGAGCTATCGCTCGCCGATACAGAGGGCGCATAAGGCACTGTAAGGATTCGAACATGCACAACACCTACACATGCCTATATTAGAATTGCGAGCTTTATTCAATGGGGTCAATCGCATTTAGGGGGAACTGTTGACAGCAGAATTCTGAGCCATAATTACATGAAGAAACACCGCCAGAAATCTATTTTACGGATGCGCTGAAGGCACCACAACTCTGAACTGAAAAAAATTTAATTTCTAATTTAAAAAGGATGAAATTTGTTACCGTTGCAGTTTGCTGAAGAATTTGCTAGGATGTGACCACCCCGATTTGGCCACTCTCATTAAACGCTTAGGAGTTCCTAACCTGAACGCAAACTGCATGTTGCAACGGAAAATAACGGGGAAAATTTGCAGGACATCAACTTCATAGAAACCTTTTTTTGCAGAATTTTGTATCAAGATGTCAGGGCACAGGGTGTGCAGTATGAACTAGAAATCGTCATTATTTCTCTATTCGATTCCAATTATTTTATTAAATAATCCTAATTGAAACCCATATGCATTTTTGGCAAAGAATTCTGCTCTCAACGGTTTTCCCTAAATGCGATTGACCTCATTGAATAGAGCTGAAAATTCTGATAAGGGCGTGTGTAGGTGTTGTGCATGTTCGACTCCCTACACTGTCTTACGCGCCCTCTGCATCGGCGAGCCATAGCTCTCGCTACCGATTTGGTCGATCTGGTGACTCCTCTCGTCCGTCGGGTCACCATAGCCTTAACGAGGAGCTCGGCCGGGCCAAGATCGCGTGCGGCGAGGGCCAGGGTGCACGTGCACGCGGTGAACTCGCCAAAGATCCGCAGGTACTGTCACCTTGCGCGCGCCATGAGTTGGCAATTAGGGTTTCGTGCGAAACGAAACTCTCGACACTCAAGGGGTACGCAGTTAAATTAGTGACATGAGGAAGAGTTCTTATCTGAAAAGAGGAACTCTGGTAGGTGTCAAAAGCATCTGCATAGGTAGTGAAAAAAAACGGTTGAAAGAGTCAAAGAAATTATTTGAACAAAGTCGGAAAAAGTACATATTAGTAGTAAAGTTGCAGAAAATGAGTTGAAAAGATGGATCTGGTTGTGAAATGGCAAGAAAGCTTGCTCGAATTTGCAAAATTACAAATGAGTACATAGTCGTAGTCCAACACTAATGGGACTTCGTGATGTTCCCGCTGACAATTCAAAGCACCTCGAAACAGCTCACTTTGAAACGCCGCAGTATGAAAATCTCTCGGTTCGTTCTTCTGACATCAAAGAATCATAAAAAACAGGAACCTAGGCGCTTTCCACAATGCCTTACCACCAACTGTTGCTGTGGCTATGCATCTTGGCGGTCAGCTTTTTGCTTAAGTAAGTCGTTCCATATGAATTGCTGACGATGCTGGTGCCTGCACAGAATGAGAGCACTAGATGTTCAAAAAAAAATAGCCGTTAGATTACAATGAACGCCAAGCTCGTAGAATAATTAGGAGCAAGTGCAAAGTAAAGAGATTACCCTCGGTAAGTCTCCCGCCCATGGAGGAATGTTTTTCACACGTTCTTCTTTTTTTATCGAGAACTGAACGGTCAGTTCCGCTATGAGTTTACCACCAAAGCCTTAAACATCAAGTTGAAAGACTCAAGCTGAGCAAAAAACTTTAACTGAAGTTGTAGTGCAGAAAAAGGCATGAAATCACCCGAAGGATTATCTGTAAACTGGTGGAGAAGAAATGTTGTAAGTCAGATTTCGAAGAATGTGATTTGACCCGGTGCCGGTGAAGAGCCTCCTTAGTATGAGGCGAGGAGTTCGAGTAGACTACCCAGTTTACTGGAAAAAACAGCAAAATGCGCAATTTTAAGCGCTTTCTTTTTGTGTTCCTGCCGTTTCGACAAAATTTCCGAAATTTCCGCAGTTTCTCAAGGGATGCTTGCACTGTTTTCCACTACATGCAGATTATTAGTACCAAATTTGATTCAGAACGAATATTCAAAATCCTCTAGTGTTCCATGTACAAGTATCTAGTCGGAAAAAGCTTGAAAGCTAAACTGAATAACATTACTTCAATGGCTAGAGCCCCACCTGGCAATTCGAATAGAATGCTTGCTCGATTTGACAAAGCAAGCTCCAGTGAACGCTCACTTGCATGAACGTGTTTTCCAGTGGTCATAGTTGCCAGTTTCCCACTAGCACGTCAACGAAAAACCATTCTAGCTAAACAAGAGAAAGTTATAGAATAACGGTAACCGTACACAATCGGAGTCGCTTCACTTACGAAGAAGTTGCTGATGGGAACGCATTCGAAAGTTTTCACTCGCGCAGCATCCCAGGGTCCGTTTAAAGGTCTTTAATCGTGACTGCCCTGGAGTTGCAACGACTACAAGTGCGTCACGAGATCCACGTCTAATGGGTCTTGAGAGTCGTCTGTTAGCTCTTTTTGTAAACGTTCTCAGAATATTCTTCACTGGGATCAAGTTGTGCGTTTTATGATGGAGGGACTAAAGGGATGTAACACACCTGCGAATGCATGACAACAGGAGAGAACCCTTGGCTCAGCTGCACAGAATGAATCAGACCCTAGCAATTGAACAGAAAGGAACAACAAGAGCAAGTCATCCGCTCCACAACAAATTCGCCTTCTCTCAGTAAAGGTTACAAGGCTCTTTCATCGTTTTAAATCATATTTATAGCATACTTTCTGTCAAAATGAAAAACGCGAAGCGTTAAGTCCTCTAATTTTTCAGTTCTGACATGACATCATCAACCAGACTTGTGTTATAAAGAGTTGTCGATAGGTTTATCAAACGAGCAACATGAAAAGTTCAATGTTGAATTTTGATATCAGGGCAGTTGTTGCTTTCTCTGATATCAAATGTATGGGGATCAATTTTGTAACAAAGTCATCCGTTCTGCCGAAATCAGCTCCATAAGGTTGGTTAGAAAAGGTAAGGGTAACGATTGTGAGAAGGAGCCACGAAATAGAAAAACTTTCAAAGAATTTTTCCACTTTTCTCTACATTGTTGATCCCACACGGACCACGAGCTGAGACCATTGTATTTTTTTACTCTTTCTTTGTCAATCTTGATCTAATAATCTATAAAATGATGGCTTTCGCATCATTCACTGCGGCAGCGCCCAGCGCCTCAGCTTTGCACAGCGCAGCCCACGATTGACATGGCTTAAAGATTTTCAGGAATCCCCTTGACGTTGGCAAGTCGGACGGTCGAGAGGATGCGAAGCTGGTCTTTTTTTGAGGAGATGTGCACTTTAAGAGAAAAATAGGTTTAACGGACGTCCACTTGCGAGCTCCAATGGAAACGTCTTCTTGGAGCTTGAAGATATGAAAGCCCCTCCGCTCTGAAGATAAAAAAAGTTCTCCCTTAAGATGTCGGAAGTTGAAAGCTCTTTTAACTTGCTCCACTTATGTTGAAAGAAGGGCTGAAGAAACCTTGGTGACAATTGCTTCTCAGTGATATACATATGTATGTATTAGAAGTGTATGAAATCATATGCTTCAGAAGGTCGAAATCGGAGAGCGAAGGAAAGAAGGTGGAAAAAGTAAAAAAGTAAGACAAGCAGAAAAAAATAAAAAAAAAGGAAAAACTGACCAAAGGCAGGAAGAAAATGAATGACGACGCCGTTTGGAAGATGATGACCCCAAACGAGTGAATAAGAAAGAAACTATGAACAAAGGTAGAAAGCAAAAGGAAGGCAAAGTTAGAGATAAGGTACGTCGTTGCTGGTACAAGCTGCTGCATTTACCTTCCTAGACAGCTCTGGTACCATTCTACCTGAACGGATAAAAAGTATTCACCCCACAAGTTTAGCTAGATAATGCGAGGATCAGGCGGGTGTCTTTAGCACCTCTTACCACTGCACCACAAAGTGAAAGCGTAACAATACTGCCGAAAAGCACCACTATCCACGAAGCACAATGATTAGCAAACGATTATCGGGGTGGAGAAGATACGAGTGTTTGGAAAGAGATTGTATAGTCACATGGGAGGAAAAGGAGAAGACAGAAAAAGGAAGGAAAGAGAATGATATTTGGAGCAACCTGCGCAAGAGCAAGCAGAAGGGCAGAAGTGGACGGCAGTGTGTGGACGGGAAAGTCGGGAGAGAAAAGGAAAATCGAAATGTTGGGTGAAGAGCCTGCCGTTCTTTTAGGGCTCTCCAATTATTTAACGAAGAAAATACCCAGCCAGCTGTTCGCGCACTTCATCAATTTCATCACACACGAATGTCATGGAGAGCGGCTTACGAATGTCTGGACTGAATCTGAAATTGAGGCCGTCCATCATCGGTGCCCAGTCGCCAAAGCCGTTTCGGAACAAAATGCAGTAAGACAAATAGCGCAGGAATCGAAAGTTCCATGATGAAATGAACGAAGGACTGTCAAAATTCAGGAATTGAATCAAAATGTTTAGCTATCCTATCACCTGCTTATCATTGAACAATTGTGGAAAACCAACAAAAAGGAAACGTAGACTCTCACACTACGTTTCACTGAAAACTTGCCAGCCTCCAAAGACGCTGATATCGAACGCCGGCGAATCAAGATTGGACAACTATACATCTTCCTCAAGAAAAGGAATAGGCTGCGGAAATGAGGAGGGATCGCTGCGCTCATAAATTCATGAGAAAGGGTGATTCGGCTCGAAACTGCGTAGCCGAGCCTCATGAAAGCCGCGAAAATGTCGGGCACTTTGTCGTCCTAGAACGAAACTGCTGCAAATTGAATTCTCAAGTGCAGTTTAACGTTCTTAGTGCTTTCTCGTTATTCATTCGGCAGAATGAAGAAACACGATGGCCAATGCTGAAACTTATTCTAAAAATGGAGCCGCAGGGATGCCGGAGGCGCCCTTAGCTGAGTATCCATTTCAGGCGTATCGCTTTCAGCGCTTCCATATTCCTACTTGTGAGATCCGCAACTGGTGGGTAGAATAGCAACCTGAATTGAGTTTTCCGAGAATGCAATGGGAACCATAAAAGTTATTATCAATATGAAATCACTGAAATACTTATTTCAACCATTAAC